>JBBMKF010082670.1:0-21261 GCA_037834155.1 Curcuma caesia
CACTAGATCTACTCGCCGGTGGTTTCCTCTCCAGAAATGGTAGGGTTTACAGTTAATTCGACGAAATTTTTGTTTCCTCTGATTTTTTTTCCTGCGATTTTTACCCTTAGGTTAGATTATTAGCGAATAGGAACAAAGGTTGAGACGTCAGTTTAGGATATTTATTGGATCATTGGAAATGTGTAGATGGGGACGGTCAACTGATTTCTAATGTTCAAAATATGTCGTTTTGTGTGTAATGCTTCAGTTTTTAGTTTTTAGCAACTTGACTTCATACTCCATTACGCTTCAGTTTTTAGTTTAATATGTTTAGATTAGTTGTTGGCTGATATTTGCTAATTACGCTTCAAACGTCTGATGTTCATGTTTTTATGGCATATCTCATGTATTTGATGATCGTTTTATGGTACAAAGTAATTGTTGGTGTAGCATTGAAAGTCTGTACTTATTTTTCTTATGTTTGGTATTGTGTGCCTATCATCCTTGGTATCAGATCCTTAGAGGACATTTCTTATAGCCCTGTTTTTTATTGTCTATATGGGGGATTGATTTCTTGACATTGGGATTTCGTCAGGATGCCTAACTGTTTGAGATAACAAGTTGGTGGCTGGCCCTTATTTACTCTATTTTAGTTACAATTAAGTAAGCAAAAAATTGTATATATAACTCATCCTTTTCTAGTTTTTCATGCTCGTCCTTTCAATTTCTCTTGAATTGTATATCTCAATTATCTTTAGGAAGATTGAGAAAAATGTCTAGTCTCACTAACTTGCAGCATTTAGTTATTCTACAAATAATTTGGATTTTCTGCTTCTCTAGTTGACACTATTTGCTATTGTTTGTATAATATTTGCTAGTTATTCTGATTGTGAATTTATCATTTTGGATGCAGTCCCATCTTGGTGCTGTTTCCCCGAAATTTAAAAAGAAACAAGCTAAATCATTACGACAGGTAACTACCAAAGTCCACAGTTCTTTGGAGGATGATCTACCTGTAGATAATGCTTCAAAGCAATTGGTGCTTCATAATGAGGCTTCTAGTAATCCTGGACAAGGTGCTTCTGATCTCATTGAAAGTTATCCTAGATCCTCTCAGAGTTCTGTCACCTCATCAGCATCAAATCCTTCTTCTAGAGTTGTGCCATATGTAGGACACTTCACAGTCCAGTGTTCTGAATGCCTCAAGTGGAGACTTATTCCAACGAAGGAGAAGTATGAAGAAATACGAGAAAAAATCTCAGAAATCCCTTTCTTATGTGCCCGAGCTCGAGAATGGCGACCTGATGTCTCCTGCGATGATCCAGGTGATATTTACCAAGACGGGAGTAGGCTTTGGGCAATAGATAAACCTGACATCTCTCAAGCTCCTCCTGGATGGGAAAGGCTGCTTAGGATCCGGGCTGAAGGAGGCTCTAGGTTCGCTGACATGTATGTTTTCTTTTTCACATTTCCATCATAATTTCACAGTTATCTGACTTAGCATTATGAAATTATATTTATATATATATATATATATAATTTTTTTCAAGTAAACAAGGATTAGAAGCTTACTTTCCTTTCTTTATAGTTTCTCTACCTTACCTCTTCTAGATGGTAGCCTGTGATGTACCGACACCAAATCTGAATGTGCATTTAACCAGGAAAGCTGTGGCCTGTATCTAATTATGTATGAAGAGATATTCTAGAATTGCAAAAGCAGGTTGAGTTTCAATTCCTAGTTGAGGAAAGACTGGTTATAAATAAAAGTAAAGGATTGGAAGCAATTTCCAAGGTTTAAAATTTTGTTCGAGAGCTAGAGTTTCAGTCTTCAGTTAGAAAGAAACAGTACTGATGCCATGCCAGCATGCTGGCCAATGGTACCGATGGGACGAATGAGGAGAGTGAAAGAGAGGAGGAGAAGAGGAAGAAGAAGAAGAGGATGCAGCTTGCGGCTTCATTGAATGTACCCTAGCAATGGCTTGCGGTTGTGACTAAGCGAGGATCCAATAATAATGGCCTGCACACCACCACTCGTGAGTCTAAGTGTTCCACGTGTCAATCAATGAGTGAATGATAAGTTGCCCATGCCTACTACGGCAGGACAAAATTTAAAATCTTGGTCTTTACCAACTCAGTAGCAGCTACCTTCTTAAAGATGAATATGTTTACCTGAAGCTAAAAGCATTGAGCTGATTTATTTAGAAATTTGTCAAGATTTATTGTTATGGTACTTGATTTCCACTTATACTGTTGGAATGTTCTTCAACTTTAATGACCACATTCGTGTGTCTTCTCATTGTCTCATTGAATTAGTTCGACTATTACCAACACAACTTATCCATCTAAATTTGAGGACACTATTTTTTTCCCCTTTAATCTTATAGTTCTGATTTTTCTCTGTTTGGTAATAGCTTGAACCTGAAAAGTTGATTGAATAAGATCAACTGGCTCCCCAGATCCAAGGGGAAAATTTTATGATTTGACACAAGCAAAGCAAACGTTATAGACTTGATATTTCATTCCTTGTTTTTTTTGTTTAAGAGTTAATTTCTCAATTCTTTTTGGTGTTTTTTAGATATTATGTTACACCATCAGGAAAGAAGCTTCGCTCAATGGTTGAGGTGGAACGGTATGCCTTTTTTTACCCTACAGCACAATACTATATTCTTTTACTTCCAATATGGACTTGGGAACATTTCTCTAGAGTTTACTTGCTTTTTCAAAATACTCTCCATAGTTTTGGGATGTCAAAATGCCCCAAGAGTGTTAAAATTTTTAAATTATTTTACCTCTTAGCCAAAAGGGGAGCTTTGGCGCAATGGCAAGGTTGTCGCCGTGTAACTTGAAGGTCACGGGTTTGAATCGCTAAAACAATCTCTTGCAATGCAGAGGAATGCTACATACAATAGATCCAATGTGGTCCGACCTTTCTTAGGATCTCGAATTCACGAGAGTTTCGTGCATCGGATTGCTCTTTCTTTTACCTCTAAGCCACTAACACTATTTTTGAATGACAACAAAAAATAATGGCATGATAGGTGAAATGAGTACACATGTTTACCTCATCATCTTTTTGTTGAGTAGCCTAATGGTATTAGTGTTTTAGGGGCAAAATGAAAAGAATTTTCAAACTTGTGGGGACTTTTTGACAATCTTAAAACTCTGATAGAGCATTTTGAAAAACAAGTAAAGCATGGAGGATAAACTGAAATTTCTCCATGAACTTGAAAAGGTTTTGTTGTTGGTGTTCATCTGCGAAACTTATACTTACTGCTTGCCATTTTTTGTAGGTACCTACGGGAACAACCAGAGTATGCCAGAGATGGTGTGAATATTTCTCAATTCTCGTTTTTGACCCCTCGACCTCTGCAGGACAACTATGTTAGGAAGCACTCTGCAACTCCAAATATGAATAAACCCACACCTCTTGAGCCTTACGAAGGCATGTGATTTCATACATTTCTAGATGCTGAAAAGCCTCTTTTGCAAAAGCTTAATTATAACAAAGGTGCTCTCATGCAGACCAACCGAAACAAAAATAACATCCTGCAGATCCTTCAACCTGTGACTGTAAACAGCAAAAAAAGAAAAAAGATTCCAGCAAGGTTACAGTTCGAGTTAGTTTGAAGCCCTTGTTTCTGATGCTCAGCGAACTAGAAGTATCGGTATGAATCTTCTGTTTCTTTTGCCTTGGTTTATCCACGCACACAGGGGTGGATTTTTGGTTTATATGTGCGGATGAGCACATGATGCTTGTTAATATTGCAATGCATAAATGTTGGTCTCTAGGGTAAGCCTATTTTTGCCATGGGCCAAACATTTAGTAGATGTAAATGCCAGTAAGATCATTGCACTTGCTGCTACTGTACTTAATGCTATCTGTTTTAGTTGGAAAAATATGAGATTAGGTTAAGTCTATTCACCACCTCTTGATTTATTTATTTATTTATTTATAACCTTCTAATAATCTCAAGTTAATTCGGGTTAACATTAGGTTATGTAATGTTTAGAGTGTTGTTTATTGTCTTTTTATTCTTAAAATTTTCAAAGCGGGTTCCCCAGAGGCCAGATCTGATCCGAAGGCGGCTACTTGTAACATTTGAGTGCTGCATCTTCATTGCATTAATTGATTGATAGAATGTTTTTTTTTTGCTCTTGGAGAGTGATTTGAATCAGTTGATTGGTGGTAAAATTCAACACTAGTTAAGCAAGAGTTTTTTTTTTTGACTTTGTAAAAAGTCAAAGAAGTATAGGAGTATAAAAGCCCTTTTCCTTACTAGTGATAATTGAAACAATTTCTGATTCCCGTTGACAACAATAACCTCTCTAGCAATTCGTGTGAAGCATTACAGCTAGTAATGCTAGCTGTAACTTGTTAAAGGAAGAGGGAAATTAGAAGCAGGAACTACCAAGCTCTTGTGTTTTTTCTTCTTGTAAACCGATTCGTGAATCCACAGCAAAAGTGGTTTACGAGAGAGATTTGATTGGATGGAATCGCGAGTGTGATCGTAGAGGCAGAACTTTAGTCGGCGACTGAACTTTACAATCAAGCACCTTTCTCACTTCATTTGCTAGCTCAATCACATAGTCGTCTTCATGACCTGACATGTTGAAGAATATATGTATAAGTATCTTGTTTTCGCACATAGTCTTGCATAAGGCTTATTGGAGAAATAAGATTCATGATGTTAGATGTTGATTTAAGTGCATGTTCTTCCCTATTACTTTCTTCTCCTAGACTTTGTTAAAGTAAAAATGTAGTTCAGTTTAAACACCTACATTCTTCCCTCCAAATAGACACAACTCCAATTGACTAAGATTATGATCAAAGGAATAACATCTAACAATTGACAACATGTTTATGGTGAAATGGCAATGAATAAGATTATTACCTATGCTCGACATTGCTTTCTCTAGCGAAAAGAGATAGTCTCTGTTGTTTCCACAAGGTCCATTGGCTTTAGCTATTTGTCTGAAGAAAACAAGTTGAAATGGTGTCAAAAAAGGGGCATACAAATAATCACCAAGGCAACAATGTGGGGAGTCTTATCTCACTTTGCCATTTCAACCAATGGAGCTGGACCCAAATAATATTTATTGGCTTCCTTGTCCATTGTCGATATAAATCTGAAAAATTCCACCATAATTTGTCAATTTCAGAGCTTTATATGACAACAAGTTAGGTCTCTTAAGAATCTTACACTAGGACTCCTGTTAAAGCTGGTTCAGAAGTCTCTCCTTCCTGAACATTAAATTACAAAAGGAAGGATTAGAAAAAAAAAGAGAAGTTGTTAAAAGAAAATAAGCTGAACAAATAGTAGAATAAGCTTACTCTGTAAAAGTCCAAGTGTTTTTTGGTATCATACTCGCATTCTCTTCTCTCCAAATACTGAAAAGCAAGGCAAAAGCTCAGAAGAACCAACAAAACAAGGTGGTGATGAAATCTTCAAAAGAAAGTGTAATTCTACCTTCATTGCCGCTATTTCCTTTTCCATGCCTCCCCTGATACAATAAGCAGCACCCCACTGAAATAGAATCAATCATTAGATGAGTGGAGATGAACACACAGCCTTAATTTGTGTTAGAACTGGTGAATTGAAGACCTAATTCGCCAAACAAGAACTGCAAAGAGTCTACTCACGCAAATGGCTCCTTCCGTAGGTTCCAAAGTGCAGGTTCTTGCAGGATTCTCCGGTGTACCTCTGTGGTCGAAGCAAGCTGGAACAAGATAGGCCGAAGTGAAAGCCTTGTCTCCAGAGTATGGCAATGGGAACTGGAGGGGGGAAAAAAAATCGGCTAGAGCCATACCTAGGTTAAAAACTCGCCTGTAATCCTTGATGAAACCTATTATCTTCTCATCAAACTCGAATCCCGGGTTCCAAAACAGAGATCCGTAGCCGAAAACCCAGAGCACCATGTTCGAATCCCTGCATTCATTTCCACAAAAATCGAAGTTACTCACTTTCCGAGATCTTTCCCCACTTTTCTCTCCTATCTAACTCCAAGCATCATCTGATGGCAGATCTTCCTCGAACGACTTCTCGATTACAAAACTCGTTCGAAAACAATCAAAAGGGGCGAAAATAAACTCACCGAAAAGGGGGATCTGATTCGAGGAGGGATTCAAGCGAATCGAGCAGAGGGCTGGCGGAGCAGAGATCCCTCCTCCTCCTCCTCCACCACCAATCGCCGATCCAAAGAGCAACCTCAGCCAATGCGGGGCAGAATGGAGATGGATCGGGAGCTTTGACGGAGGGTTTGCGTGGGAAACTAGGGACGGAGATTGGCGCCTTTTAAGAGCCGCATGTTGCAAACTGGAAATTACAATATAGACCTCAACCGGAGAGATTCCCATGGAATATTCCAAGGGTATTTATGTACTTTCAGTTGCCCGATACGATACAATGAACCTGGACGGTTCGGCCGCGTCGGTTCTCGTGTTTTGACCTGTATTTTCTAATAATTTCCTTTTATTGAAATTCATTAAAAATAAAGTATCAAAGCACGCCGGCCACCACTTGGCTGGGATGCCAACCAGGTTCATTCTGTGTTCGCCGAGATCCGCGCCGGAAATGATGGTGACAGTTCGGCGACCACCCAAATCTTTTGCCGAACTACGTGGCGCTCTCTTGGCCGTAGAGAAATGGTGGGGTCCATAGGGAATTAGATGTGGTAGCTGTTACAGTTGAGAATTAGTTTTGAACAGCACACCCAAATGGAAAATTTGTCTGTACTTCCGTGGGAAAACGGAATAGATTAATGCCTTATTTATTTGAAAGGACGGATTAATAATTAAAAAAAAATCACGTGACAAATTTTCTCTTATTTATTTCAGAAAAAAGAATGGATTATTTTTCTTTTTCATCATTTATTTATTATAAAATAATAAATGAATGAATTTATGAATCCATCCACGGATTAATTTATGAATATATTTTTATATCTCTCTCTATATATATTTTAAAACAAAATAAAATAATCTTAATTATGAAATAACTATAGGCATCCAGTTGCCAGAGAACGATTATATTTTGTCCTCCATAATCAATTCAACATTCAATTAGTCAAACCAAACACTTGTTCAACATACTGAAACTTCAGCAAAACTTTTTCAAACAAGTTTTCAAAGGAAAGAGAAGTTTTCACAGAACATGAATTTGAGAAAATAATACTTTTTAAAATAAAATAATTACAATTGTCTACTTATTTATTTGAATAAAACATTACTTAATCTTAAAGATTTTTTTTTTGAAAATAAAAAACTATAACAAGAATATAAATCTTGTTAGATGGACATGGTCAGGGAACTACTGTGAGGCAATGCACATAATCATCTCTGCATCCAACAAAGATGCGACCTCCTACCATTACAGGAGATGAGAATATGTCACCTGGGAGTTTTGAGACAGCAAACTGTTCGATCATCGCGGTCGCTGCATCGACGCTCCGTCCAGCCTCTCGCTTCGCTTCTGCACTGATTCTTATCAAATGGATGCTCCCAGAACTGCTGCAAACGCAAGCCAACCTGAAATGGAAGAGCAAGTTGTGCTTATTCTAGGAATAAAGATATGGCAGCAGGGAGTATTGCATACCTATCGGTCGGGCACGATGGGTCAGAAACCAATTCAGTATGCTCATCGACGTAAGCGGAAGATGTGATTGGATCCCCTGTATCGTACTCCCAGCGAATAGTTCCTTCCTACAATGCCAGCACAAGGAATTTGTCAAATCGGGCAATGCCATTGAACTTCTTTTTGCTGTGTTATATTAGAACAAGAGAAACTAAATATGAAGACTTCTTTGTGCCAAGTGAGAGGCAACTTTATGGATCACAACTACTAATGTTTAGTTGGGTAGTTCTGAAATAGATTCCTAACGACTAATCTCTACACTTGTCATTAAAAATGCAACCCCACATTTATAATGGGTAAAATAAATATTTTACTCTCATAGAGGGGGCATTTTGATAGCAAAATGAAAATTGGAGAGGTCTTTAAAAGACATTGCGGGGTAGGTTGAAAAAGATGTTAAATCTTGATGGTGTATTTTGATAATTTCCTTAAAAGTAGAACATTAACTAACTTCATAGGCTTCAAGATGAATTGGAAGCTAGCAAATAAATTAAGCGGACAACTCGAACCCAAGCAAGAGAAACATGTGCCTGTGATGGTCTTGATGTGTAGAAAAAAAAGTCATCATCGACACACTATTGCTTGATGCACTAGGAAGGTTGTCTCAATAAGATGAAATGAAAGCGTGAAGGGAATGAACCAAATGAGTTGAGCATCAATACTTACCATGTCAAAGGAGTATACCTTTCCATTTCGGGAACATATTAAGATCTGCGAATGGAGAAACACATTACTCAGTTTTTGTTAAACAATGCAGGAACTAAACCATTCATTCATCGTTTTACACAACTCATGAAAAAGTTTAAATGTGGTAACAGTAGTGACAAGAGTAACAATAACATCAGAGTTTTAGGTTTTTGCCAGCGACACATGCAAGAATCATGAATGCTTACCAGCATGGTGCTAGATCAAGCAGGAACCAGCATGCCAAAGACAAGAACCTTTGCTTCTTGACATTCTTACCTTAAATGTCAATAATAGTGCCACACATAAACCATATAACCGAGTTCGTGAACTATGAAATCACCATACAGAATAGACGAGAGTTTTCTTTTCAAGCATACATGCATCTTCAAGATATCAACAGAGAACATAAAACATATCCATAAGTAGACAGTTCAACATACATCATATTTCAAATAGGTTATACTCACTATTTAAGGGGTAATTTCTAACTTCTATCGCTATAATGAAATGAGAAATTCTGCAGAAGATTATTTATTTAAGAGTTAGGAATCTAGATGACCTGTATATATGTATAGCATGAGAATGGTGGCCAAGGTAGAAATAACCCAAAACAAGAGTGCAACAAGCTACTGGGACTGCTAGCAAATCCTTGCCGCCTGTCAAGTCAACACATAGGAGCTCTCTCTATCATAGTTAACACAGTTGATCTTCCTTACTGAGACCACTGGCAAAGAACACCCTCGGATGTGATTCTCAAATTTCTACCGAGTTTCCATGTAGGTGCACAGGTCAAAGGGTGTCCTTGCCCATATCAGATGGGGCAAAACAAAAATTTTAAAATATAGTGATGGTTAAGTCCTAAACTGCCAAGGCTCCCTAGCTGCTGCTGCTGGTTGTAAACTTTAAAAGCTTACAACCTGATCAATGTGACACTTGCAGCCATCAAGGAAAGACTACAGAAGAGGCTGGTTAGTTTCCTACATTCGCAAATGCTGTAAGCATAATTGTTTGATCAAGCAGAACAGTCGAAAAGCTCATGGTTTGGCATCTATGCTAGATTCAATAGAGCATACAATAATGGAGTAATTGACCAATTGTGTACCTTAAAAACAATCATTTAAGGCATAATCCATTTAGCATTAATTAACTCTTCTAAAATGCAAAGAAAAAAGGATAAACTACCTTGTCAGCAAGAACAGATGATATGCAAGCTCCAGCAAATATTGGGCCACCAACAAGTGCCTGACAATAATACAAATACTTGGTCAAAACATGAGTGAAGAAGAAAACCATTGCCTTCAACAATAATAGTTTCTATTTTGAGTAACTAAGAGTATCTTAAAAGCCACTCATCACCTGTGAATCCAGATGGACAAACAAGTTTCTCTTAAAATAATCGTGAAACCTTTGCACATGCTACCTATAATTAATTTAATAATTGTCCCTTTGGACATTTAGAAATGTTATTAACATTAACATTCATGTCAGTAGTCTCGGCTAAATAACGTGCATAGTGAAGGTTTGAAAAATTATTCAAATTTTCAAATGAAACTGGCATAGAATTAAGCACTGGATAAGGAATTGGGTACCACAACTTTTAGGTAAAACAATGAAGGGATACCTTCCAAACTACAGCTCCTGAAAAGCTTAGCGCAAGCACATGGCCATCCACCAAACAACAAATCACTGTTAAAGAAGCCTCAGTTGAGTAAAAGAGTAAAGGAGAAAAAGAATGTTAAATAGAATATGACTAATTTGATTAGGTGAGTAAAAGCGAAAAGAATGGTAAGCTTCAGACCACTAAAAGAATTCTAAAAGAGAGACAGGTACCAATTCTGCATTTGGAATCCATGGTCAGAGATCCAAAAATAGGTGCTCCTGCCTCAAAAGTCCATACAATGTTGAATGGTAAGGCCTGTTGAAACACAAATCTAATTATAATCATGGTCAATCACCCAAAACAACCTGCATGTCTAACGGTAAGACCTGGTTCATTTATTGTGTGAATACAAATCTAATTATAATCATGGTCAACCACGCAAAACAAGCTCCATCTGCTGTAACTTGCTAAGTTACTATACCAAAATTACAAAAAGGATGCATGAAATGTTTCTGACAAATGAAACAAGTAGTTGGATTCAGAACTACGATTATCAATTGTCTTGTGACATATGAAACAATGGCAATAAGAATTACAAGGTGTTATTCATGTAGATTATTAAGCTTAAAAAGCCCCACCTTGTAATTATTATTTTACAAGTACCTCAATCGCAAAAGAAGAAATAGTAAGGTAAATTATGCCTACCACCATAAAGTTTGTAGGTATTCCATGTATCTGCTCTAGTTCCAAAATTGCCTTGTTAGTTCATAATATTGATGATATATCACTTAAGCTTACAAAAACAGAAACCAAAAAATTAAAATCCATATTATCATCCATCCCCTAATTTTCCAATGATGGAAAAAACATATTCCCTTTTTTAATAAATATATATTTTATAACATTTATATTTCCAAATGGGATAACAAATGGATTGAATGGTGAATTGGAAATTATGGAATTGGAGGGGGTACAGGGAGTACACATAAATTATCCCGAAAATTGTTATGTCACAGTTCCACTTCTTGATATAAGCTGTATGAAACTTTGTACAAATAGCCATGTTCCTAGACATTTTTTTTCTATCAAAACAATAATTCTTCTAATCAAACCAGTGTATGTAGCTGTATGAAGCCACATTTTTTTCTGCAATAAGCCACAGTGAAGTGATCAGAATTGATGATTGCTAATACATCTGCAAGGTTCTCTGACAAAGGACATTCAATGTAGCAATCGTGTTAAATCAAAGGTAAATACATGAAGCTTCTTGATATGGAAGCTGATAAATCAGGCCTTATCGTATCTCTACTAACCTTCGGAGTTAAAACACAATAATACACGAACATGAACTTTTATGCTAAGAAACACAGATAAAATATCAACACACTGATTTCTTTAACAATTCTAATTCTTTTGAGATTTAATTACAGGGGAAAATAATTGATTAATGCAATACCACTGAAGATATGGCTGTCACACGACCACTTGTAGATGCAACATACACCATGTTGTGTACCTAGAGAGAGAAGAGATATAGTTAAAATTACATTTAATCAAAGCTAGTATTCCTAATATGCTAAAAACCTTAGATATATATGTCAAACAAGGATGTTCATGCCAAAAACAGATACCACAGTATGTTTCAAAAATAAAAGTTCTGAGGCTCTGAGCCATCCATCATGCAATTATAGCCTTGTCAAAAGAAAATCAAATAAGTTCAACATCAAAAGTACAGGCAAAAGATTTATCTGTTTCAACAAGTAAGCTCAAAATGTAGGAAAAGTGATGAGAATCATATTCAAGAAAATGGAATAGTTGTCAAAAGGATGAACATGTTCTGGTTTTCTTGATGAGATGAGATCAACATGAGGGATTAATTTACCACATCGAAGAAAGGCGACCCAAAAAGGCTCCCACCACAAGATACTTTATAAACACAACAATGCTCCTTGTAGTCCAATGCATATAGAGAATGATCATGAGAACCACACCTACACGTCCATCAAGACAAACATAATCATGTGAAATTAAACTAAACAGATCTTAAGTTATTTGTTATGAACTTAATATATACCAGTGGCAGGTAATAGTTGTTAGAGATTCAACTATTTTTACGATTATATATTAAAATGAACAACAAAACAAAGATCTATGAAGTTTTGTTATTCATCAGCAAATTAGAGTATGCAAGTTTTTGGTGTCTCATAGTATCATATAAATGATATTGTTGGAATTAAGTAATCAGAAAAAGGAGCAAAAATAAGGATCAAGTTTTTCACTTCATTCTCAGCTTTCACACTATTCTTGTCTGAGATGTACAGAAAATGTAACTAAGTATTCAAAGTTTCCAACTGTCCAATGAACAATTTAATTTTCAATTTTTGCAAGAAACCTAAAAATACCATATCAAGTTTCTGCTCCTCTCCACTACTGGCTGCATCTTAACCTACAACAGAAAAGCATCAAATTTTAGTCGATCAAAACAAGGTATTTGGATTACAGAGGTTGTAGTTACAGGTGTCACAAGTTAAATTACCTCTCCATCTGTTTGAAAATACCAAGATATAGTGCCATTTGCAAAATCGAGAAAGTATATTTTTCCTTTATAACATCCTATGACAACCTACAAGATTTTGCATTACCATAAAAGTTTACTTCATTTGATAAGCAAGAGATTAAAATGTATATGGTTAGCTGCAACTGAAAAAATACATGAACAAAAGGGTGTAGGATGCAGACAAGAATACCTGAGAAAAATCACCAGTAATTGCAGCTGAGCATTCAATGCGACCATCTAGCAGAACTTGCCATCGCACAGAACCACTATGTCATCAGAAAAGAAATGAAAATTGTTTATTATATGCAATTTACATGACTAACATACCATGAAAACACAGATAGGATACCTGTTGTTATGCCTTTTAATCAGAACAAGAATTTTTCAAAGGGAAAAATACTGGGTTGAATAAGGTTGACATTAGCTAAGTAAGAGCTATATCAGATTCAAAGCAACTTAAAAGTCAAACACTTAATTTTCACCATCAGAAAATTATTTAATTGACTTGTCAATCAGTAATACTCTGGTAGAAATTGTAAGAACCAAAATATACAAGATATAATTAAAGAAACAATGTGTTGCAAAGGCCAATATGTACTACCTTGTAATCAAACTGCATGGTCAAATATTTACATAACTATCATAATGTACATGATTCAGACATTTATCACGATGCCCAGTGGAAAAATGTTATCTACGTCTCAACATGGCTAGCAACAATATTTGAGTTCATGTTGGCTTGGGTATAGCTAGCACAAGCCCTCTGAACCATTTCAGAATATCACTGGCATAAGCCACAGCATATTTGTTTTGTGCAACCAGCACACAACCTGCAAACCATGGTGGGACATGACTGGCTTGAGACCACTGAATGTGTCAAAAGATACTTATTATAAAGGCTCAGAAACTTCCTGCAAGGACAGAGGAGAAACTACTAGCATGTACCAGCAGGCAGGCAATAGGCTTGCCAACTCTGTAGCAGTGGCGATACCTTTACATGCATTAATCTAGAACACCATCTATATCTTTGAAATTCGTAAGTATCCAAACAACAGCAGAGTACACCCAAATGGCGAAGTACTAAAAAACACTAAGATCACTCATAAATAATTAAACAAGCAGATAGTCAACCATCGACAACAGTATGATAGTTCACCAAACATACCATAACTTGGAGGGAAGACTATTACAAATGAATAGTTTTCAGTAAATTTATCTAGCAGCACACCACTGTGGATATTCTGAAATCCTGCAGGCAGCCAGGAGATCCAATGAGTTCTTAGATTTGGTTTAGCCACAATGCTCAGGGGTCACTTTTTCTCACTCCCATTCAATAGAATAGATATGCTATCACTTAAGGGTTCTTAAGACCAGATGAAATATTTTTGGCTTTCAGTACCAACCTAATCCAGCTAAGGCAGCAATTACATCTTTACTTCCATTCAAGATGCAAAATTTGTTTGTCTATAATCTTTGCAGGCCAAATATTTGATTCAAATGCTATATTATACGTTTATATTTTAAAAACATTTTATCAAAACTGCAAGAAGAATAAATGGCCCTTACCTGAGTGCCTCAATGCATAGAAACATGTGCGAGTGAGATCCAATAAAAAGGTACCATTTTCCATCTGCTATGACTATCAAAGGTGAAGCATCAACACATGACTTAAGTGGGATTTTCCAGAGCTCCTGCAAGGAACCCTTTATACTCCTGGGGGTCCTGATAGTCAACCATGACTTATCCATACAATCCATGTAGGAATCAAATTCATGCATAATTTTATTGCAACGGCTAAATGAACACATCTTATGGATATTATAATTTGAACTCCATGGGCCATGATCACCTGAAGCTGCACAATATGAATCTGGAAATAAGGATGAATCTTGTACTTCTAGCTCAGAGCACATAGCGGAAGCATTATTACTTCCCTCGAAGAAATTATTAGCTAGTTGTACATTATGCTCAACGGAGAGATCATTGACCCTAATACCTACAAGTGAGGGAGATGGTCCTGGAAGCAGAAAATCACTTTCTACATTTCCAGTTACAATATCAGAAGAGCCGAGCACATTAACATGTGCTTTCAATCTTTTCCTAGGTATAGGATCAGAATTGATCAAATTCTCATGCAATTCCTTATCCTCTATTAACCTATTTAGAAGCTTAATTGGAGTAGGAAACATGTATATTAATCTCATATCAATCTGTAACTTGTATGAAGCCAGGGCAGCAGAAATTGAAGTCCCTCCCATTGTGAAGAAATCATCATCATCTGCAACTTCTTTAACCAACAAAGCATCACAAAATACCTGGTGAAGCAAACCAAAATATGAGCAAAGCAAGTGAAAACATTAATTCTTGTGTGACAAGGAAAAAAAAGGTTCTCCATATATAAATGGATTTCAGAAATTAACAGACTGCACCACGAACACAATGAATGAAACTCATTGCAACAATTACTCAATTAGACATACTTGGAATTTACATCAGATTAACTCTAGTGATGGCTAATGTCACCTAGATAGATCAGCCCGTTGACTCCAAACCCATTATTGTTGTCAAGTATATATTTTATTGTTGGAGTTATCAAAGTAGTCAATTATAAATGATGTTCATCAACTATCACAATAGAGAAAATGTCTCTTTTTGTTTGGTTACAGGAAACATTTTTCTCAATTTCTGTTTCAAGTATTTGAAAATTGAAAGGAAAAGAAACATTTTCACCAACTTTTTGACTACATATAATAAAGTTATTTTTTAGGGAGAAGATGGTTAATTTCCCAAAAAAGAAAGGAAGAAACTATTATTAAAGGTGTTGGCAAATGAAAAGTCAATAAATGAAAATAGAAAACTGTTTTCAGCTTCCCTAAATTCTTATAAACTAGCTTTATCAAATTTTATAATCGCGACATTCTTTATTTGCATATGTTGGGCTTGCATCTTGTTCTTATTCTACCATTATTAGCATCATGCTCCTCATTGTTTGAAATATGTCCATTCTTCCTACATTATTAAGAAGAAGAAAATGCACTTATACACCTAAGTAATTTTTAATATCTACGGTAAAGTTGCTGCCCTGTGATTTAGAGGTCACAAGTTCGAGTCTCCGAAACAACCTCTTGCAAAGTAAGATAAGACTACATATAACAAACCCTTCCCTGGAACCCCGCATTGGTAGAAATTTTGTGCACCGGGCTGCCCTTTACATTTGACATGCAGTCTAAAAAAATGTATAGATGCGACACCACTTATCCTAATGATTCTTAAGCAGATGCAGACAGCATAGTCACTGTAGTGTCACTAAGAATCAATGAACAAGACTTTAACTACTACATCGTGATACATTTTGCCTACCATCAAGTATCATATTCAATTTTACAAGAGAAGCTAAATTTGAAATGAAAAATGACAATGGAAATGCAAGATTGCATTTATGATATTGAATAAAGATTTCTCACAATTAACTAGAGCTTTGCCAAAGTGGCACTTTGCAATTATATTAATACTGATAAAATGATATCAAGATTACAGAATACCCCTAATGCTGTTGAGCAAATGTCATACAAGTATGACTACCTAGTTGAAAGAATAAAATTGCATGGAGCATTTAGATTACCTAGAGCCAAGATAAAAGTGTATCTGTTAGCTTAATGAACTTTTCAAAGAATCAGAAAAGATAAATCAGAAAAATATACAATAAAAGAAGTAAAATGCATCAGAAATAGTCTCGTAAAAGTAATTTGCAAAACTCTTGCATTTACATGGAAAAACAAGGCTGTTACTCATACAAAGTGAGAGAATAAACAAATAGAATTTGAAATGGACGCAGAGAATGATTGAAAAAGCTAAAAGTTGATAATACACACATCTTTGATAGTCTGTAACTGATTAACAGAAGAACTATTTCTTCCAAAAGGGCTGATATGCTGCTTAGGCGTAGATACAAAACTTGAAAGCTCTAGATGATCAATTTTTCCAGAGTCCAAGATTGGCAGTGATTTCATACAGAAATAATAGTTAGGGATCATCACAGGAGGAAGTTTCTTTTGTAACCAACTCTGGATAGATGGTACTAAATATTCAACCATTTGCTGCTTGTCTAAAGCTCTATGATTTTTCTTAAAGCCCTCTGATGATTTCATCACAAAGTATGCCTTTAGTTGAGTTGCTACTCCATCACCTCCATGATAAGTTACAGCAGCATCATTGATCTCGGGATGGTCCTTCATGGCACTTTCTATCTCCTCCAACGCAACTCGTTGTCCATTGATTTTTACAGTGCGATCATGTCTTCCTAGAAAAACAAGATCCCCACTTTGTAGTCGTCTTGCAAAGTCACCAGTTTGGAATTGTGACACACTACTTTTGCCTATTGGATTGTTATTCACATTGTCAAGGTATCCTGCAAACAAGCAAACCCCGGAAACATAGATCTCACCCTCATCAGGGCTGTCAGGTTGACCCACAAGCACAATCTCACAATTTGAAATAGGAAATCCAATAGGGACAGAGGTTAGTGGCTCAACATCCAAAACATCTGCTAATTTTTTGCAATCAAAATATGTGCAGTCACCAGATACCTGAAATTTTAAGTTGGCTTTCATTATGAAAACAAAAAGAAACAGCTCTAACAATAAGCCTTCACCTTTATATGACATGTGATACTATTGCAGCATGGAAGACAAAGTTTGCTACAAAAAATTGAGATCGTCCAATGCTCAATAGAATGCTAACTTAATGAAGCAGGAAATTTTCTTTGAAAAAGGAATCATATTGTGCATTCTTTGCAAATAACATTTCTTTTTTAAACCATAACTTTACATGTTTAAGCATATCCCTTGAGGAAAAACTAGTTCAAGATAGCAGAAATGGTTCACAAGATACTAAACTGGATATCTGGTAATTCTAGGTATGCCCAGTCAATAGGGCAAGGATCAATTCTATTGTTCAGTAGAGTAATGGCCTATTGCCAACTGGCATTTGGTGTGGACCTAGACGCAAAACCTAGAACCAAACAAGTTTACCTTTAACCAATGCAGGGATAATAATGCTCTTACAACCATACTTGGCATGTCTGATTACAATAAGCAGTAGGCAAATTTAAATATTTGTTATTGTGGTCACTAACTGATAAGGAGAGCCACTTAAACAATTGTAAACCAAGTCCTAAATAGATCAAGGAGGAGTGCAAAAAGCCATGGACTTAATTTTGTGGATATAAGGAAGTGAAGTTTCTTCAGGCAAAGAAACATGGGCAAAAGCAACCCTCTTGCAAAAGATGAACAAAAGATTCGTTGAAAGACCAAAATGGACTGCCAGGACAATGACACAACTATGGCTAATCTAGGTACGTGGACCACATCCTCCAGTTAGAGAGATGTCCTCTTCCTTCCAAACAACAAAACACTTAAACTTCCCAAAGTAAAGCACCAATTGATTGACACTTTGACTCAAGGATGCTTCTCTAAAGCCGAGCCAATGCTAATCTCACAGAATGCAGTCTCTACCCAAGTGAAGTACCGCATCAAGTTGTTCTCTAGTATGGTCCAATAAAGTACCATACCAGTTCATCCGACTGAATCGCTCTCTCATATGGCTGTTGAGGCCCAATGAACCAAATCTGTTAAAGAAATAGACCACATATGTAACTGTGAACCTTAATAGACAGTTAATGCAACTCGCAGACATCTAAAAGACAGCTACAGATAATTCTAGAGGAAAATAAACATCAGAGATCCAAATGCCTTCTATTGATATGCACAAAGCTCAATCAATGGTAAATCTGCAAAATGCATGCAGCATATTATCTTGTAAGCAGAAACTAAGCAAGCCTAAGTGGAGGAAATGAGCTAACCTACCAGCTTTTTGACAGCAGACATTTTCATATAATATGAGAGAAATAGATAATTACAATAGATTAAACTCCCACAATGAACCTCAGTAGAGCCCACACATTGTGATTTTCAATTAGATTATCTAGATGTCTGATCAAAAGAAGAAAAGAAAATGAGTTACAAACAAGGGGAGGAGAGAGAGAGAGAGCTAAATGTTTAAAGAAGACATAATGAAGTATTTCACTCTTCTTTGCAAATTTGGTGAACAAACCTGAATGCTTAATTGCTGACCTCTGTACTTCCATAGAGATTGAGGATTGTTGTCCAAGGCAGATACTCCTGCAAACTGCTACACAAAGGAACAGATAGAATCTCGCCACTAAGGATCAAGACTTTCAGGGGGTTAGAACTTCTGAAGTAAGAGTCCTCCAACTTAGGAAGAACCAATCTCATCAAGGAAGGAACACAAGTCATTCGTGAAATTTTGTATGCCTGAGAAAACAGAACATTGAGCATCAGATATGGGAAAACTTTTAGCATAATAATATAATGATGACAAGATGTAAAAAAATAAAAAATAAACAATACAGGAAGCCATATTTCTATTTATGCATCAATTATCTAAAATAGCAGACAGGAAAAGTTGGAAAACAAATAGAAGGTTAGAAATTACAAGTTCATATTGCCTTATATTGAACTGATAATATGTCTAACAAAAGCCAAATTTTCAAAGGGGCATCAGAACAGTGGGAATATTTATAAAAGTAGCCAGATAGTGTGACGTGTGAGGGCTGGTTCAAATGGAGTATTTGGACCAGACCCGTTAAGTACCTGACCTGTTACCCATTTAGAGGAGAAGGAGATAGGACTGTGAAACTTGGAGAAAAGCTCCAGCTTGAGAGGAAGCAATCAGCAGTGAATAGAAAGGAGAAGAAAAGGGAAGGAAAGAAATTGTTACCTCAATAAAGTGTGAGAAATTTAATGATTTAAAACATCAAAGTATTAGTTGAACCAAAGAAGTAGAAATGGACCTATCCAAATGAATTGTTTATCTTTTCAAATGGATAAAAAAAGAAGAAATGTTCAAGATGAGTTAGATAATATCATGGAGCAGGAGCACCATAAACTGCACATTTGGTGATCTTGTTTTCTCCTTCATTGAACGTTATAATTGCACATTTGTCAACACTCGGCAGTGTATACAAATATAGACCATTTTAGTTTAATCATAACGACTAGACATCTAAATGAGATTAATTGAACACGGATGTTTTACCAACTAAATATGTTCCAGAATAAATCAACCTTATTTTCCTCTTAAAAAAAAGAAACACTAGTGAGCCTAATATAGTATGTTGTCTTTATGCTTGTGAATCATAGACACTTTTATCCAATTTACTAGCCCATTATTTGATAGCAATTTCAAAAATTTGAATTCTCTTGATTATTCAATAGATTAACAATATATATAATACACATAATGATATATAAAATTCTTCATGATAGTTGTATACCTTAACAAAATCAACCAAACATAATGGATTAGCTTTTATATCATTAACTGGAAGTATGATGAGTGGTGTGGAAGTTAAGGTAGCTCCAAAGAACTCCTGCAAATGGTCGATGAAGCTAATGGAGGTCTTGAACAACAATATATCCATGTTGCACAATGGAATCAATCCTTGCATCCACTGAAAGCGATTTAGAAGACCTAAAAGTAGTTGGATCATTGAGTTAGCAAAATCCAAGTATGTCCCAAAGACTACTAACAAAGAAACCACAATAAAGGACAGGGCTACAAATTTGATAAATGAGTTACAAGTTGAATGTTCCAATATGAGCACACTGTACACTAAAGCACAATTCTAAAATCTAATATTAGATATCCTAGCCATACACCATAGCAGATACCAAAGGAAAAAAACTGTAATATAATGAGTGAAATGCCTGGTAATTTACCTTCTTCTGTACCACAAACACCTTTTGGTTTTCCGGTTGAACCAGATGTATACATGACATAACAGAACCTTCTTGGACTTCTTCTTTGACAAGGCCATATAAGATCGGATCCGACAATCTCCTTTTTATGGTCCAAAAGAAGATTTATATACAGAACCAAACGACTACTCCTTTTCACTATCCACTCAACTGCCTTGTATTGCAAAGTTTCATGAGATGGCACACATTGGATAATGAGGCTAGTATTTGAGGAAGAAATAACTGAAAGCAACCTTGATTCAGGCCATGAGGGATCTAGAGGCAAGAAAGCCTCCCCACACCTGAGAATTGCAAGGACTGCGACTATATATTCCACCGAAGGAGGAATACAGACACCAACCACATGTGGCATACCATTCTCCAATGTCACTGACTTATCGATCTGATTTGCTTTATCACAACCTGCAATTTTTGGAAGATTATGGGTTCATCAAGCGAGCAATTTTAGATGCCTGTTCATTGTGCATGACAACAGTAGTTTGTTCAAACTAAAGTCGATTGCTCCTGCCCTTCTAAAAACGGAAGGGAAGTAATAACCTAATCGAAACTAGAATATTACTAACAGTATTGAGTATCGATAGTGCAGGAAGATTTCCATAGTACAATAGAAGAAAAGCGAACGAGAGACTAAAACCCCCCAAACCTTGAGGTTTGACGAGATCAGGATCGTCACCGCCATCGAGAACCCGGCGTATGCGACGACTGTATGATTCTACAGCGTATAGGACGTCTCCGCTGGTGAAGCACACGTCGCCGGGATATTTCGGAGGGTACGAAGTCTCCTTGGAAGTTAAAGATCTCGCCGCCTCTCCTTCCCGCTGATGACCACCGGAAGCATGGACGAAGGCGATTCGGGAGGGGTTCTTGGAGGCGGATTCGAAGAAACCGTGGGAAATGCAGCAGAGGGCTGCGCCGGCGGCGGCGATGCCTTCCTGGTCGCAGGAGGGCATAGCTCGAACACCACGAGGC
>JBBMKF010082776.1:0-21261 GCA_037834155.1 Curcuma caesia
GTTGGGGGGGGTGACTCCTCCGCCGCCGCCCCCAGCCACGGATGGCAGAAAGTCACCTACTCCAAGCGCCAGCGCAAGCCCCAACCCCAGGCCGACCCCGATCGTACCCGCCTCGCCAACGGCCTCCCCGATCGCTCCCACGTCTTTGACTCCGTCGAGCAGAAGGCCCGCGAGCGGCGTCGCGCCATCGAGGCCGCGGCGGCCGCTGCCGAGGCCGTTGATTTGCCCAGATCGAGGCCTCCGCCGGCCTCCTCGGACGATGATGACGATGACGAAGGAGCGGCCAAATCCCAGGAGAACAGTGCGCCGGCGCCGAAGAAGGAGAAGCCGAAGAAGGTTAAGAAGCCTAAGGTCACGGTCGATGAGGCTGCCGCCAAGATCGATGCCACCGATCTAGCTACGTTTCTTGCCGAGATTTCGGTGAGAACTAGATCTGTGCAAATTTTGGAATTTTGACAATTTTTGGTCGTCTATTTTTAAACAAAGGTCGAATCATTATTATGTTTTAGAAAGGAGGAAAGAAAAAAAAATCCCTTTGACCTTCTTTATCTTTTCAGGCAACTTACGAATCGCAGCAGGATATCCAACTGATGAGATTTGCGGATTTCTTCGCACGTTCATTTGCTTCTGTTAATGCATCGCAATTCCCTTGGTTCAAGATCTTCAAAGAATCACCTGTTGAGAAGATCATCGATGTAAGTTTGTTCTGCCACCTATCAATTTTGCTTTTCATCTATCCTATCAATCCGTACAAAATGTTTGTTTGGTGTTCTGGTAATTGCTTTTTTTTATTTAGATGGAAAACAAGAATATTTTGGTTTATACGGTCAGGACAACTCATTACATAACACACATTACCAGAAAGTAGAGAATGCCATTAGTTTGGCTCACATTCTCAAATTCTGTTGCTGATGATCACATGCAAGGATTGACTTTGTTCTGCACTTTCTAGGTGCTATTAGAAAAGAACTCTGATTGACTGATTTACAATTCTTGAAACGGAACTTTAAAGCTTCCATTGTTTTACGGTTTTGTTGCAGTTTTACTCGCTTCGTGATTAATTCTCAATTCTCCTAAATAGGCTTGTATCTATTATTGTGATCAGTAGTGCATGAATTTTTCTACGGGGATCTGTGTATGCAATTATCATATCAACAAATATTCTAACAGTATTGAAAATTTGTCAATTTTTATCTTGACTTTTTTTTTGATAAAACATGAGAAGTTTATTTTTATATGAACCTCCCACAAGTAGAATGCCCGGGTATTTAAGGAAGAAAAACCTTTTCTCAGGAACCTATTTATTTATGTTTAAATAAAAGTTGAAGCACCGGGGCCAAATCTCTAACTAATCAACTCTGACCTTCTGACCTGTTCTGCTTTTGTAGATGATGAGTTGGGCTAGAGAGAGCATCTCTTCTTCCCTTGTTTTATACCCTAAGGGGCCTTTTGTGCAAACCCATGTCTGTTTTCTATCACTACCTTTAATGGGTTGGTTTGCTCTTATGTCCTGTTCTCAAGCTTGATATGCAGGAAAATGTAAAACAAGACGCAGAAAGTATCTCAGGCATTACATTTGATATACTTGTCAAAGGTCAAATCCAACTGGTTGAATTTTTAAGCATCATATTAATTCATTAAACCAAATATCTTTTCATGGTAGCTTCATCTTTTGGGAGATTTGATTATTGGCTATAAATTCAAATCATTAAGATTAAAGATTGAGACCTGTTTTCTTAATTATTTCCCCTGCAATTTCCTTGGTCAGTGTCCTATTGCTTTTAGAGTCTATAGCAGGACTTATTTATGGTAACTTAACTATTCAGTTCGTATCTCTTGGAATTTGGTTGAAAATCAAGTAGTGCAGAGACTTAATCCAAATTGACCACAAAGTGGGTGTGAAACCATAAGCCAGACTTGTGATATCATAGGTAAACTTGATCTTTTTTTTACCAGCTTCCTTTTCCAATAAGTCATCATTCAGCCAAACCTCTAGCACAACTCAGATCCAAAGCTTATTTTGTAGGAAATACATGAAGCTTAGACCTTGGTGGCTCTGCATCATGATGTGCCACATGTCCAGCCTCATTTATCCTTTTTTTCTTACCAGCTTATCCTTTTCCAGTAAGTTATCATCCAGTCAAATAGTACGACTTTGATAAAAAAACTTATTTTGTAGGAAATATTTGAGCCTTAGACATTAGTGGGCTCCGCATCATGATGTGCCATTTCTGCCTCATTTATCAATAGAATTTTCCAATGTTTCCTTCAAGCCTAGAATTAGGTTCAATTTGATAAACATTGTTACAACATAGTCCGAGGGAGAACTAATCCTATCAATTTGAAAGGATGTAGCACAGCAATGTTTACATGTCTTTAATTTAGTTGAAGAACCATCAAATTCTGTGGCCAGCTTGTTGCATTTTGTTTTTTAAATGATAATGAATGCGGTTGAAAGCCACACAAAAGTATATGGTATTCCCAAATTATTTAATAATGCAAACATGGGACCAGATCTCCTTTCTATTCCATTTCTGACTCATCTTCCTTTGCTAATGATGGCATAGTCTTAGTGTAATCTCCATCTCCATCTCCATTTCCATCTCCATCTCCTTCTCCATCTCCATCAAATGTACAACATTTTCAGTAGATCTTTTATTATTATTATTTTTTATGTCGGTATGTTAAGGCCTCTGATGGATGAGATATTATCCTGCTTGCTACTTTTTTTTCGAACTGTCTTCAAATGTTAGTATTTGATCATGATGTTTTGCCATTATAATTCATAACTTTTCAGCAAGTTGACATCTAATTTAATTCCATTACTTTGGCACAGGTTCCTTTAAGCCATATACCTGAATCTGTTTACAAGATTTCAGTTGATTGGCTTGCACTGAAGTCCCCTGAAGCTTTGACTGATTTTGTTTTATGGTGCCTTGATGGCATCCTTTCTGACTTGGCGAGTCAGCTACCTGCGGTTAAGGGCTCAAAAAAACCTGTTCAGCCAACTGCACCAAAGGCTCTGGTAATATTCAGCTACATTTTTCCTTGTTCTTTCCACTTGTTCCATACATATGCTGGCAGAACATGGATGGATGTGATGGTCCACAAAATAGATGATGCACGAGTACACTACTTGTTTGTGAACCAACCAGCTTATGACCCACCTACATGAATTGTCAATCTCGGTAAATGAGTTGCTACTTGTTTGTGAATCAACTTTGAATTTGAGCTCTCAGCCAGAGCACCAATTTTCTATATGAGAGCTAAGCGGATAGGTAGTAAAGCTGGTCATCATATTGAGAGTTATCATCAAATTCTTGGCGTGTACTTATCTCATGCTAAGAAAAATTGTGAGCTTTGTCTGCCGGGATGCTCGAGAACAGTCACATCATAATTGAGAATACTTGAATATACACGTGAGTAGTAAAGATATGGATTGTTTTGGTTGAGACAAAAAAGGAGTACAGATACTATTTCTTTTATATGAATGATCGTTTTCAGTGTTTTGATATGATACTTCATTAATCATGTTGCCTACATCTAACTCAACAATGTTGCCTGACATATATTTCATTGAAAATAGAATAAAGTGTCATTTTACCAAGATTTTTCATGATCCTATAATATTTTATAATAATAATGTCAGTGTGACTTATAACATTGTTTGGTACTTTGGTGTTTGGCTGGTTCTTAAGGGATAAAAATTTTGTATAGATTTTATTACAACTATTTTGTTCTTACTGATAAAAGTTTATTAATGGGAAGGGAATGCAATATGAATATTTCGGCTATCAGAGCATGTGATTCTCTTGCAGCATCTTACTTAAGGATGTGGTTATTAGAACTATCTTATTGTAGAATTGTGTAGTATTCTTGATTATGTTGAGAAAAATATTCAAATGCTACTCCAAATATCAAATATATAAAACATGTCATAGAAAAATAATTAAAATATTGATAATTGATCAAATTCAATGCCAATTCATACATGTTTAAAAATTAAAGGAGAAAATTGTCAGTTTGAAACATTTTATTACTATTTCCTTACTAAAGAACTCTCTAATGGCATATATGCAAGATTTTAAGTTTGACAATGGTATATTTCAAAACTAAAATTTGGAGTGGTGAATATGGAAACATAGTGTTTGTTTGTAGGGACGTATGTGCAAGTTTGCCTTCGAAGTTTACATAGTCTTAATTAACAAATGGTTTGGAGAATCATGATTTTGTATTCTTTGTGCACTAGTTTTCAACAGTAAGGCATAATAGTTTTTGTTCAAACATGAGATAAAAGTAAAACTGCATGCCATACTGGGAAGTGTTAATTGCCACTTGCATTTAACTTTCCTGATTTTTTTCCAGAGTCTTTGACTGAATTGTATATTTTTATATGTTGCCATTGTGACTTCGATGAATTCTTGTAATGACCATTATGTTATAGCTTTAATTAAACATTATGATGTGTAAATATGCAATGAAACCTGCAGGCTGCTATATTTGTTGTGCTAGCAATGACCTTGAGACGGAAGCCTGACATACTTATAAATCTTTTGCCCAAACTAAGAGACGATCCAAAATATCAGGGACAAGAAAAACTACCCATTGTCGCCTGGATCACTGTACAGGTAAGTTGTTAGCTCCAGAGTTGCTTGCTCATCTTAGAGGAAGCTACCATCCACCATGAACACTGAAGTTAAGCTGAGGATATGTCTTCTTCTGATAGGCTTCTCAAGGAGATCTGATTGTTGGCATGTACATCTGGTCGCATTTCCTATTTCCTGTAGTTTGTGGAAAATCAAATGTGAACCCACAGTCTAGGGACTTGGTGCTGCAATTGGTCGAAAGGTGTGCCATGGGGCAATGCTGATACTCTTATCCTTTTGTTTCTATTTATTGCTTTAGTCAAAGCTACTTTCTGGCTTGATTTCAGGATTCTCTCAGGACCGAAAGCTCGAACTATTCTGATAAATGGTGCTGTACGGAAGGGGGAACGCATAGTACCGCCTGCTGCACTTGATCTGCTCATGCGGGCGACTTTTCCTGCTTCTGCAGCTCGGGTCAAGGTTTGCCTATTTCCATGGAAGATCTCCATTTAGCGTAAAACTTTATGATGACTTCCTAACATATCTTTCTGCAGGCAACTGAAAGATTTGAGACGGTTTATCCTACTCTAAAAGAGTTGGCTCTTACTGGTTCTGGTACCAAAACCACAAAGCAAGCATCACAACAGCTTTTGCCTTTTGCCATCCAAGCGATTCAAGAAAGTATAATTGAGATGTTGCATTATTATGTGTCCTAAGCTGATGTTTTTGTAGTATGACTGTACTTTAACATGGAACTCATATACAGATAATTCCGAGCTAACAAAGGAAGCGACGGATTTGTTCATCTGGTGTTTGACTCAGAATGTTGAGTGCTATAAACAGTGGGTGAGTTGTTATTTCAAATGTGTTATCTGTAGCTTTTATTATTTTGTAAACCTTTCTAACTGCTTTAACTGTTGTATCCTGAAGGAAAAACTCTATTTAGAGAATGTTGATGCAACAATTATTGTTCTTCGGAAACTCTCCACTGAGTGGCGAAATTACTCAGCCAAAATTTCTGCTGACACTCTCAAAGTAACACTTAAGCATTTGAGGGCTAAAGTAAGTATAGCTACTGTCAAATATTTCTGATTTTCTCGTCCAAATTCAGTCATTAGAAGCTCATGGTTTTTGGATTTCCATCCTTGGCATCTATCGATGATATGATAAATTTACTTATTTGTTGCGCTTGTATATATCTAGATCTGGTCAGGTTTTTAGTTGCAAAGTATATTTGAAAATTTAGTTGCTCAGAATCTTTTTCTTCTTATTTTCTCTATTAAAGAATGAAGATGCCCTGTTGAGAACCTCAGACCCCAGCAAAGTAGCATCCATCAAAGAAGCTGACAAGTACTGCAAGACAGTTTCGATGAAATTAACACGTAACTTTGGCTGCATGAAGGGCAGTGTTTTGGTGCTTGTGCTCGGAATTGGACTCTTTTTCGCTCTTTCGCCGGATGCCGAGTTAATTAACTGGGAGAACATCAACTGGGAGAAACTTAAGGTGTTGCTCAGTTCTCTCCAATCCTCTTAGAACAACTTCGAGTTTAACCAAATTTTACCAACAAAGGAGATAGTTCAAGAAAGGATATGATGTTGCTAAATTCAAAGATAATAAGTTTGGTTTTTCGTCTCGAGTAGATAACTATCTGAAGTTGCTCTGGTGTTGGTAGTCGCAGAAAGCTGCTCCTTTAATCTCTTCGAAGGTCTAGTTTAGTCGTGGCTTCATAGAGACTAAAGTTTGTGTATCTTTTTGAATTAAAATTAAGCATGAAACTTTGTTTTGTAAATCATGCTTTTGCTTGATGCTCTGAATGCTTTAAATTAATAGTTTGAGTTTGTGGACTGATTTAATTATCTAGCAGAAGCTCATCTCACAACTGCATTAGGAGGCAGCCACTGAGAAGATATCAATAGACCGTTTATTAAAAGCTTATTGATGATTCGATATATATATCATTTCTCTCAAAAATAATAAACTTGTGAAAAATCTCTGTTATGATTTTCCTATCAAAATGATATGATTTAAACCATCATATAGATTATATTAGAAGGATCTATTTAAACTTTTTTTAAAGTAAGTTTTCTCGATCGACTCACCTGATTGCCCATGATAATTCTGTAGTTAAGTTTAATTATATTTGAGCATTGCTTGGATTTAGTTGATGGATATTGTTGACTTATACTTTTGTTTTTTGAGTGGAGTCTTGTCAAGGTAGAGACTACTAGAGATTGTGATATATAAAAAAATAATTAACATTTTGCACGTATATATACTTAAGGTTAATTATAAAATATATATGTTTCTTGTTTTGTGTTGATTACTTGTTTTCAATATATATTTTTCTTAAATTCCACAAGTTAAGTAGAGCATCACCAAGACAAAAAGTTAAAGATTAATAGCTGTGTTCCAGTTTGCTAAGATATGCCACTCCATTAAATTCCTACAATATTCTCAACAAATTAAAATTAAATGCACATGATATATCTTACCGCATGCAGGAAAATTAAACAAATTAAAGTCCTGATTAATTCTCCCTAACATTTATACATGTGGTTGGTCGAAATGGTTAGGGTTGGCAGGAAAGAAGCAAATAACTTAATCACACAGTCACCAAGTGATCACTCTCACACCTCTCCAATTGCCAATTGCACAGTAGACACACACACACACACCAACAATTAAGGCCTCCAATTGATACTGTCTTAATTGTAGATTTCACCAAACCAAACTTGTCATCAAATTCAACCTCACCTATCTTTTTCCCAGAGTTGTTAGGATTTAATTAGCTAGAAGCATATTCAACCTCTCCATATATATATGCTGATCCCTTGCCATGCCTAAAACCCTAAGGTCTCATCTCACTCGCACGCAATGGAGGAGGATCTTCCTCCGGGGTTTCGATTCCACCCGACCGACGAAGAACTCATCACCTACTATCTAATAAGGAAGGTGACTGAGTTTGGCTTCATCACGCGAGCCATTGCCGATGTCGATCTCAACAAGTCTGAGCCTTGGGACTTGCCAGGTACGTACTATACATATAGAAGCATGCATGCATGTCTTCTGAAGACAATTAGTTAATGGAGTACTAGCTTAATTATGGTGTAGGGAAGGCAAGTATGGGAGTGAAAGAGTGGTATTTCTTCAGCATCAAGGACCGAAAGTACCCGACCGGATTCCGAACCAACCGAGCCACCACGGCCGGCTACTGGAAGACCACAGGCAAAGACAAGGAGATCTACCAAAATGGAGGGAGCCTAGTCGGCATGAAGAAAACTCTAGTGTTCTACAAGGGGAGGGCTCCCAAGGGAGAGAAGACAAGTTGGGTGATGCATGAGTACAGACTCCAAACCAATTCGCCCTTGTACAGACCAACCAAGGTACGTATAATATTTATATATAGTAGTAGAAGTAGTGCACTTAGCTTGTTTGATATCAGTCCTCTTAATTGCATGTACAGGAGGAGTGGGTCGTGTGTAGGGTTTTCAAGAAGAACAACAACAACATCGCGAAGATTAATCCACAGCCAGCTGACAGTTTGCTGGGCTCTCCATACAGTAGTGCCATGTCGTCGATCAACGAGCTCGGAGAAGTCGATGTCTCAGTCTTTCACGACCTCGTCAGCTCGTCGTCGAGCTCCAACCGCGTGCAATTGCAAACGAGCTGTTTATATGATCCAAACATAAACATGCACAACAAAGTGGAGGTGAACAACGCGTACTTGAGCTGGGTGATGGCTAGCCAAGCCAATGGTGGTCAGCTGCAGCAGCCTTCACTTCCATGGGGTGGTGGGTTGGAGTTCACCCCGAATTACCCTACGATTAATGTAACAGCATTAGCACCGCAACCACCGGAAGCCACTGACGTCGTCGCTCCCAATTATATGAATTCTTTAGCAGTGCAAGCTGGCGACGACGATCTACTGGGAAACAGCATGAGGTTGAGCTTCCCTGTAATTGCCTCATCAGGAGTTCAGCCAGCTGTGAATTCGAACCTGCAGGAAACAGTAGTTTGGAGAGCACATTGAGAGAGAGTGTCTTTTATATATATATATATAAAGATATTGCATTTACAAATGAGTACTGCTAGCTAGCTGCTATGAAGTAAGTAATTAAGAAAGTAAATGTGTGTGAATTCTTCATATATATATAGTTTATAATTAACCAAAATTTGTGGGGGAAAACAAACAATTAATTATATATAATCCTATACATATTAATTCTAAGATTACTGTTAAAATGATAGAGTGTGAGTAGCTTGTATGATCTGTATGCTTTTTTAACTATAAGGTAAACATCTTTGTAATATGTGAATGTAGTGAGATCAGGAACTGCATGAATTGATGCAGTCAAAAGTAGAAGCTTTGAGCTAGTATGTACTATATATTTCCTAGTAAGGTTAAGGTTAATTTGGGCAGCAAATGAATGAGATAGGAAGGAAGTGAGAAGGGTAAACCATGTGTTCAAAGTCAAGATGAACTTGAATCCAAACAAACTGAGTTGAGTCAGTCTTTGATAGAAGAGTCGATTCCATTAGAGTCGTATTCAAATGTGATATGCTCAAATTAAAACTCTGATTCAACTCGATAATTATTAAAATATTTAATTTATCACAAACAAACACAATTATTGAAGCGCTAATCATTCAGATAGGTGTCCTTCATTAGAAAAGGAAATACCAATCAAGATAATCTTTTCATTTTCTATTTAACTTTGTAATTTTCTTTGAGATCTGACTTAAATGTTGAAGGATTTTTACTAAGATTTGTTTTAGTCTCTCTTCTAACTTTTTTCTTAAATCTTTTCAAACCTTTATTTGAAGGATATTCTTTTTATTTGACATTTCGAAAGTCGATCTAAAAGAAGTCGGTCTACTATAAGTTCGATCTAAATGAATTAGCTCGATGCAAAAGAAGTTGATTTATTAAAAACCCGACTCGACTTATATTCGTAATTATTTTTACTGAATTATTTTATCCTTTGATATCGGATAAGATTAATTAGTACCCATATATAATAATTTTTGGTGTAATTATAAAAATTGTAATAATGCAGTACGTACAAAATAATTAATGCCTGTGTTTTTTAATGGCGAATTGCAATTGAATGCACATGATGGTTATGGATCCGATGCATGTACTTCGTTTTTTTGTTTCTTAAAGCACCAATGGTGAGAATTAAAAAGGACATGTTGGTGTTACATTTACATGATCTCTGAAAATAATAATAATAATAATAATACACGTGAAAGGTTTAAATTATGAATTTGGTTGGCTTCTCACGTGAAACCTATTATATATATTTTGGGGGGAAAAATTAAAAGAGCAAGCTTGTTCCTTTTTTTATTTATCATAAAAATAATGTTCCATTTCATCTCACTCCATTTTTATTTTCAAAAATATCTATATTTTCAATAATATAGTAACTACGAGCCATAACTACATTGAAAAAATAATTTAAACATATACAACAACTATAAATCATATTTATTAAAATATGAAAGGTTAAAAATAGTTTTTATAATAATATTAAAAATAATAATATTTTTTTTAAAAAAATAAGATAAAGTGAGATGGTATTAAATAACTAATCGAACGGTATATTTGAGAATTAATGGACTCGTAAGATTTAGATAAATAAAAAAAAACAATTACTTATTCTGCTCCATCCTGACAACTTCCCCCCTTAACGATTATTTAATTCGATCCCTTTCTATAAATTTGTTCTGTTCCTTCTTCTCGCCTTCTTCCAAGCTCGTAGCGAATCCCCCCTGTTGTTCCTTTGCGGATTTCCCTCCAATTTCTCTCTTGCAGGACGTGAGCTAAGTCAGGTAGAGAAAGACTCGATCTTTACCTCTTTCGTGTTATTTTTGTTTTCTAAAAGATATTCAATTTATGTATCTGTTAGGTTTTTGATTTGGTCGGGAATTTTGTTGTAGATCTGTTTCCTGGTTTCTTTTTCCGGTGTTTTTATGCAGTTATTTTGAGCAAGTTTTGGTGTTTTACATGTTTTGAAGAATCTTCGGCTGATTTAGATCAGATTTCTTTAAGTTTTTTGATGGTCCTTTGTCTTTTTTTCGAAAAGAGCTACTGATCTGATTTCGTTTTGTTGTTCACTCTTCCGATCTGTAGAAAAAGATTTTGTGTTTTGGGGAAGAAATCGCTTGCACTGATACAAGTGTTTTGGGGGCGGATCTGGAAGAGAACGGAGCGAAGATGAACAGCTGCGGGAATCAGCAGAACGCCTTCGCCGCCTGCGAAGAGACGAGACCGCGCTTCCTCGCCGCGGACCACAAAGCCCCAACCTTTTGTCCCAAACCGCGCCGGCTCATCCCGCTCGCCGTCGTTGTGGAGCCTGTGCCTCCGTTTCGGTGGCCCTCCGAGGATTTACCTGATTCGAGGGCAGTGGAAGAAGACCTTGTCGATTTGCTTCTCGCAAAGGGTGGAGAACTCGACCGCTCGGATTCAAGTTCGCCATTCTTCTGCGGCTCTCCGCCGAGTCGTGCCAGCAACCCCGTCGTCCACGACCCCCGGTTCGGCGAGGACCGTCCGCCAGCGCCCTTCGCTCCGTTCCCGCTAACCCAATCCACGGCGCCCATGTCCCCCAAGCACGGTTGCGCTCACGCCAAGTTCGGCCTCCTACCAGCAGCCGTCCGCGTCGATGGCTTTGATTGCCTCGACCGTGCTCGCCGGAGCTGCAGCGGCCTCACCGCTGTGGCCTAAAATTGCCATCTTTGTACACAACCGCCGCACAAACTCTTTCTCTGAAGACATGAACAATCAGATTTAACTCCGAATTTGTCCAAATTTTCAATCCGGAGAAGATCTCAAATTGAAGGAGACAAGCTTTTAGGTAATTTGCAAAGCCTTCCAAAGCTTCTCTTGTCATTGTATAGTATTAAGTTTTCAATCTGTAGATACAAGATCAGATTAGAGAGAGAGAGATCGAAGAGGCCAACAAGCCCAATCTTCTGAGCTTTCATTTTTCTTCTAAAAATTGGATTTTTAAGCTATTGTTAGAAGTTGATACTTGTGCTTGGGAGAGTGTTAAACTCAGCCGCTGTATCTGTATGAAATGTGTGAATATTGTATATTTAAGTCTTATGTTTGGATCTTCTGAATGGTGTTTAGCTAGGGTTCTTATGAAATGACTTGTTTGATTTCATTCCAAGTCAAATGGTGCATGAATCAGAATTTGTTGTGTTTGTTTTTCTTTCTCTGATTGAATAAACATGGTCTAAAGTTGAGACTTGGTCAGCTTTGTCAGCTAAGGAAAGGGAGCATAAGAATACAAGAGCTGACTAACGAATCATATCCGTAGTGTCGTCAACATTTTGTCTAGTTTGAATTTTTCCATAGACACACTGCTGACGTGAAAAGGGTTTATTTATATTATATTTTTTTGAAATTAAAATATTCAGACTAAATTCAAATGTTAGCATGGGCTCCACCTCTTCTCTCTTCGATTGGGCCCGGCCCAATTCTATGCTCCAGCCCACTAAGCAGGCTGTCTGCTAATTGGGCTGCCTACAATAGTCCCAAGTTCGGCCCAATTAACTTAGCTTCAGCCCAATTGTAGATTGATTGCTTCCTTCACTTGGCTTCTTGCCCTTATCTTGATTTGTTCAACAAACTCTTGTTTTGTGCTTGAATTTTCACCTCACATTAGCGAGCTCGAGTTAGCAATCTAAATGCTCGTTTACAAGTTTAATTATGACCTCATCTAGTCGCAAAGCTGTTTTCTCCTCGCTCCAATAGTTTGTTTTGGACATTAATATTCTATTCACTCAAGAATTTAAATTTAAATTTATGATATACTGTTATGCAAGTTCTTAGTGTACATGGTCCTTCGCGGAGAGTAAACATGTACCCACTTCTAAACTAAACTAAACTAGTCCCTCTTTCTATCGTAAAATTCCAATCGCATATAGAAAAAGAAATTTAATTTCCAACGACACTCATGATCACTTAATTATTAATTGTCCACGTAGCATGGAAGAAGGCAAGGTGCTTGCAAGTTTCAATTAGCAAACAAAGCAGATGCATCACATCAGAGTAGATATCATTCTACATCACCAGCTACGAACGATATATATAATAGATAATAGATTAGAAGATTAGATTCTCCAAATCCACTCAAACTCCAAGTCTTGTCTTTGGTGTTACCCCTAGCTAATTGTTTCACTCAGTCAATGCATGGTTTCTCTTTCGCTTTCTCTTCTCCAAGGTGGAAACGTAACTGGCCATTGAGACGTAGTAGCTAGAGAACAAACGATTGATAATAACAATAATTATACTTTTTATATATATACGAATTAATAATACTCATTCACCTTCCAATCTACGCCTAACAGTCTCACTCATGTCCAACTAATACCTACTAGCTTTAGCTAATTGAGATATATACTTCCATTGTCACCCTCCTATATATATATTGTCTTTTATAACCTATATATTGTTCTACCATCCTTATCCTCTTATGACTTTGAATTTTAGTTCAATCAAAATAATTGATTGAATTTAATCGAGAGACAAAATTCCATTAATTTGAAAGTTTTTTTAAAATATCGACTATTTTGATTAATTGATTCATTAATTATAAATTTTGAAGAGATATTAAATGGTTTTTTATAAATTAAAAAAATTTAAATTTGTTTATTAAATATTATTATTTTTAAATTTGATTTTAACAAATTCAATTCAGTTAGTTCGATTTTAATCGAATACTCTTGAACCAACCATATATAAGTGACATGTAGACTACAAATTAATTGTAGGAGAGTTTCTATTGTGTCTCAATTAAATTATTTAAGCATGGCCCTTCATGTTTAGTGTGCTTGGATTATAATATCCTTGTATAATTAATTAAACAATTAAGTAGAAATTAAGGAGACGCGATGAAATTGATATGATAGAAGAGTCGATTAAATCGGTGGAAGATAGATATACTCGAAGATATAAAAGATGCTTGATTAGTATAGGCCATTGACTTGTTATTTCAAATGGATAGACGTTCCAATTTAGCATTCCTCAATGTTAAGGAATCGATTTGTATATGAAAATTGTGATGAGGAATTAAGCAAAGCAAAATAGCATTGATAACAACCTTTGCCACACAAATCAAAAAGAAATTAGAATATCTAATTAATTAATTGCTTTAAATCCAAATGAAACAAAATGTATGTGATTGGTCGGTGGATTTTATTTTGACTTGGCAAGCTTTAATTTGCAAACACGCAAAGCTCAATCAACTTGTGGCTGACTCCTCGATCTCTCAATTATATATTTATAAGTCCCAATCACACAAATTTATCTTCTCCAAGGATCAAACTCTAAAGAAAAATATTTTTTTATTTTTTATTTTTTAAAAAGTCGAGGTATGATATGGTGGAGATAAACGGCATACACATGACATGCACGTACAAATCAAAGTCATGTAACTACCGAGCAAAGTTGATCTTTTGATTGTACATTTAAGAGGTCTAACTTCTTTTTTATTTTATTTATATATGAATTATTTTTTAAAAAAAAGTGAAGGTCGCCAAATATCAAGACATATCAGTTTACGGATAATTCAGAATAATTAAGATAGCTAGGTATCATATTATTCATTAGCAAGCAAATAGTTATGGAGTTTTAAGTGAATAAATATAAATGATAGGTGTTTTAAGTGAACTTACATATGAACTACGTAAGTTCACATAGACGTACTGCTAATTAAATTTTGTAATTGAAATAAAAAAAGAAGGTTAAACCAAGTCAATGTGAAAGGTGTACTCATACAAATATTGTTTATAGAGATTTGTTAGTGAGGAAGTCTTTGAGATCGATGGAAAACATACATCATATAAATTAATGTAATGGAGGGATATATTTATTAATTAATTAGATTCATGCATGATTAACGTGTGTGATGATAGGCTGTACAATGCACACCACTTGTTAACTAATAATTAATAATAAGCAAAGTGATCCAGTTCATGAATCTTAATTATTTTTAAACAATATAATTATAATTATGCGCTGTCTGTAAACGTGGATGAGTACTCCCCACATATAATTTTTTTTTAAATTTTTTTGTAGGGTTCAGAGGTTAGGGTATAGTGTTTAGAGTTTAATATTTAAATATAATTAAAGAAAGTGAAAATTGAAAATATATATATACACATGGACGCTCGAAAGTGATCCAGTGCCCCGCGCACTCTTCTGCAAAAGGTGGATCCGCCACCTTAGCGGCCCCACACGGTCGGTCCCACGACCATCTGTGAGGTGGATCCGCGCACTCATATCGCAGATGGATGTCACACATGAGATATGAGGGTGTGCAGGTTATCCATCCTCTCTCTCCATATATATATATTTTTATATACACAATGAATAATAGGTAGAATAATAAGTATGTGTTAGTTGTCTAATTAATGACGTGAGAGTGAAGTGAGATATCTCGTCCAAAATTCGTATAGGACTGTGCAAAGACTTGTCTCATCCCGATTAGGGACGATAAGTAATATAATTGTGAGTGATTATATATGAAATTGTAATTTTTTTTTTGCAAAAAGTGAAATTCATAATCTCAACGGCCCCACGATCATTTGTGAGGAGGTAAATTGAGAAACTGCAGTTGGTCATGACATATGAGGGTATTGTCTGGCTTCGTCAATATTTGAATTCTTACTCTCTTCTGCAACTCTGCTACGTCATAACCAACTTAGTTATGTCCCAGGGACATGAAATTGTAATCTTAGATGGTTTGTAAAGTGTTCGACTATTGAGTCCATGTGTTTTATCGACCCATTTTACTTCTGAATCTTTATATAGGCTTAGGGTTAATTAATTAGTTGTAACTTTATGACAGTTTGCTTTGAAATTAATTAACATGGAAAATAATATTATTTATTTATTATTATTATTATTTATGTCCTTAGGCCACATGTGATCCCCATGTTCCCGGCACCACCTCATAACAAACACTAATCATGTGCCACGTTTAAAAGCTATTTCACAGGCATTTTACGTAAAAAGAATGCATTTAATAAAAAAAATAATAATAAGTTTAAGAAAATTTTGACTCTTTAATGGTAAATGAACTTTGTTGCACATTTAATATAAAAAAAAATTGTTTGTCACAATAGACTCCTGTCATAAATTTATGACAAAAATTTATACCGTTTGATTTTAAAGTTAAGATTAAATCCAGATCGTAGATTGAATGAGTGATTTACTTTAGGGTTTATGATTTAAGATTTATGATTTAGGGTTTAAGGTTTATGATTTAGAGTTTAGGATTTAGGATTTATGATTTAGGGTTTAAGAATTTAGTGATCGACCATTGATTTTAAAATTGAATGATCGAGATTTTCATCATAAATTTGTGACAGAATTTATTGTGACAAGGATCTCAACTATAATATTTATTATTACATCAGCCACTTTTGGCCATTAAACTACGCTTTTTTAGCCAAAACATTAAATATCATCCAAGGCTTAAATTCGTACAAATGGCAACTATTGCATTTTATAATTTTAAATGGCCCAAAATCAGAGAATATGTACATAGGCTACCAATAGTATTTATTTGATATGACTATAAATTAAAAAAAAATCCATCAATAATTTTTTTACACGGTAAATAAAAATATATATTTTAATATATATAAAATGATGATATATTACATATCCCGTCCGTGAATAATACTTGACCGCATACATTTATTGCGGCTTCGCAGGTGGGTGGACGTGACCATTCCGGGTAAGGGATTCAGGGACCGATCCAAATCAAAATTTGGCAAGGAGCATGTTTTAACGCTAGTGGGGCTGGCGGAATCCAACGGCGCAGGATGTGGTTGGGTCGGATCGCCAACTCTACTCGCCGTTGATTTAGTATCAGCCAGTGGTCCGTTCGGCCGGCCCGCAACTCCAACCCATTATCCGTACCAAAACGTTCCCGTCGCGGAAATGTCCAGCTCATCTGGTGGTCCCACCGCGGACGGCAGCTCCGGATTTGAAACCGAATTCATAAAATGGGACGAGGGAGACACTCCAATTTGTCCGCTGCTTTCTTTTGACACTTTGGCCCCTGTTGTATTTTATATTATATATTTCAGTACGGACTTGCTTTTTTCGGATCCGCCTCTTTTCACTATATAAAGCTGCTGCCGCTCCGCGTCTTCTGCCACCGTTCGCCGGAAACGAAACCTAGCTCTACAGGACTGGCCCGATGGAAGAATCCGGCGGCAGGAAGAGGGGCCGCGACGAGGGAGGGGAGGAGGGGAGCTCGCCGGAGGCCAAGCGCTTCCGCGACGAGCTCTTCCGTAGCATCCTCGACGGCGACGACGACGCCTCGGGAAGCGAGGTTGCTTCCGTCATGAAAAGTCTTGAGGAGGAGATCTCGCTCCCCTCCGCGCCGGTCCGGGGATTCGTGGCTCCCGACCAGCCCGACTTGGGGTACCTTCTCGAGGCCTCCGACGACGAGCTCGGCCTGCCGCCGCCGGCGTCGCGCTCGCCGGGCGAAGGGTGCGGCGCCTCCGAGGCGGAGATAGCCGTTGGAGATGGGGCAGAGGTGGACGGCGTTGGGTTTGGCCAGATCTGGGGGTTCGCTGACGAGATGGACGGATACGGTGGTCTCGGGTGCGGGATCCAGCCGGAGGATAAGGTGGAGGCGGCGGCGGAGGGCCTGGTGTACGATGCTGGGCTGTTTAATTACGCCGACGATCTTTACGCACCGTCCGATTTGTCGGAGTTCTCGTGGCGGTAGTGAAAAGATTCCGGCAGCCGGAGGCTTTGGGGAAACGACAGTCTGTAAAATTTACATTTAGATGAAAGAAAAAGGAAAGAAAAAAAATCGATATCTAAAAATCACAGAAATCAAACTCCTACTTTTCTTAAATTTCCCAAATACCTAAATCAAATTATCACACAGATTTTCTAAAATATTCCTTCAAGTCAAATTAATAATAATCAAACACACACTATTAAATATTCATATGCAATTTGTTAACTTTTAGTATTGGGATTAGTTCTCAAATTTTACTTTTAGGTATTTTAATTTTTAAGCTTTTCGTTCAATGAACAAAACAATTAACTCAAAGAGTTATCAAACTATATTGGTAACCCTATGATTGAAAAACGATAAACATATGCCAGACAAAGAACAAGTGAAGTTCCAGTTTCTAAAGATTGCCAAAAGTTATTAATATAATGAATCAAATGTCTACTATTTTTTTCTTCACATTTTGTTCAAAAAGAATTAAGATGTAAAGTTTGGATTGGATTGGCAGTGCAATACACAATATGATCTTATCGCTAATTGTTGTTATTTACAAGACCTAAAGTGAAACATAGGTCTTACTCTTAATAATTAGCTTTAACAGTTTATGGAGTAATTATTGAAATTTACATAATTTAATTTTTGCCAAAAGCATTTTAACTTTGCTAAAGCTTCTTTTCAAATGACAAAAAGAAGAAGTAAATTTGATCTTGAAGTCGATTACGATAGTAATCGGCACAATATTTATAAATAAGTCCATCATGTTTTAGAAATTACAATTTGGTACTCGAAAATTAAACACTATGACAAGAAGGTCATGCGCCACGAGTACTGAAAACGAATGGTGGAACATTTCTTCGTTTTACGTGGCTAACTCGAATCTCCATTCCAGGTTTCCACAAAGTACACACGCTGACAGAACGCTTAAACTCTTCCACAGTCGCCCTTATGTCAAAATTTTCGCCTTCGTGTTCCTGTACTCTTTGCTTTCTCTGAAGGCCCATGAAGTAACAGCAATGAAAAGGTCTAGATTGGTCTGAAAAATCACGCGGACAAGGGTGACACTGAATCATGCCCAAAGTGTGCCTTTCAATCTGTAAAAGAAGTTCCAAGTTTTTAAAAACCAATTTGACAACCAAATAAGTATAGTTCAGTTTAGTGTTTCACCTTTATAATCAACATACGAAGAGGTGATTCCACCCAAACTTTCCAGTTCCTAAGGTCCGAATCATTTTCAGCAGTTATATCAATCTGCAGATAATCCTTGTAGGCTTTAAAAAAGCGACAGGGCTCAAACAGACAATCCCAGTCAGCTTTGCCAGCCTCCAGTGCCTGACACATTGTCCAGCATAAGGCATTTTGAAGAAGATAAGATTGGTTAATTATGGCATGGATATAGTCAATTAACTATAGTAAAACTCTGGGTAAGCATTTCTGATAAACTAATGAACAATGCATATCAATGTGCTAGAATAGACTGTATCTTCGAAATTAAACTTACTACTGTAGGACAACAGACATCAAATTCATGCAAATTTATATGCTATCAATGATAATATAACATAATTTACCTCACATATTTGATTTCCGCGTTGAAACTCTTCGATCATGACACGCAATGTGCTCGATGATACATTGTAGCTGGAATTCATACAAGGATATGTAGGTGTTATTATGGGCATTTGGTGTAGTCTGTCTTTGAAGTTTCTTCTTGGATCCCATATTGGAAGTCCAAGAGTACCCTCTTGAATCTCACAAAGCATCACAGGATTTGGCCATCGCCACAGGGCGTAAACACGGAAAAAGCGTGACACCAGCACGCTTGGCAGTGCATTTGGGTACAATTGGCATATTCGAGCAACAAGTAATGCACAATTCATGCCACCAAGGAACCCTACAACCTGTCAAAAAAGAAGGATAAATATCATGTGGTGAAGGGAAAAAAACCAACTTAAAATATGATAAACATACATTTGAGTATACTCCACGACGCTTTGCCCAAAACCTCATGCAGCGCAACGTTGTGCGGAAATTCTGGAGCAAACAAAATAAAATTTATAAGATTACACAAAAGTTCAAACTGGGTAACTAAAAAGAATGTATACATGTTTGCTATTATGCATATTTATTATAGGGTTCAATTCATGATATCTAAATTTCAGGGGACTGTGGCAAAGTGGCACCTGAATATTTGGCACCAAGCGTAAAACTCGTTCAGTGTCTCTAAACTGATTCAAACTGCAAACCGTCTGCTCATCAACATTTTGTAATATTGAGTCATGTGAGATATCTAGGTCCTGAAAGGCAATAGATATGAGAAGTTATAAACAACTGAGAATATTGAAATGCTACATAAGCACATTGAATCAGATTTAATTAGTAATTCCAGAAAAAAGAGATAGCCAGATACCAAAGAGCATGCAATCAGTTACTGAATAGGGTGCAGTTCTGTCACTTCTGGCATCTCAAACAACATGTTATGCAGTTCTTTGAAGAAATCTTCCTGCAAAACCATCAAAACATTCAAAATTAGGTTGCAGATACAAGTGCTTATTTCAAATCTACAGAAACACAGCTATTAAGTTGTATACAAAATGCTCATGTCAAAGAAAGTGGGAAAAAAAAACAACAACAACTAAAGATAGATAGCAATATATAAATCTTACTTCTCTAGTAACTTGTTGTGGACCCACACACAAAATGTTTATATCTGTACCAGGCCCGTGCACCTAAGATTAAGAAAAAAAGAGAAATTAGACAACATCACACATAATATAAAAGAGGCACAAACTCAGAGATTTTCAAATGCTTTAACTATTTCTAATAAATAAAACTGTAAAAGTAAATTTAGAGCTTAATCCTCCCATTATCAATCACTGCCAAAATAACACAAAAAATGTATGGACCTTTCACAATATAGTTCCTCATATCCTACTAGATAAAAATGGTTTCATGTGTAGCTAAAGTCGAGTTATAATCAGGATGAAAATCTGTGTTCATGATACGTAACTAGCAGCAAAAGTGGCACAAAATTGCAGAATTTTAGGGAAAGATGAGAGTACCCCAAGTCGGTAAGATCCAAAAGTAAATATCTTTGCATTTGCCTCTTGGACAGATTCTTCATTGAATCCCTTAGCCCTGCTAACGTTCTTTACCCAAAGCTTCACAATCTACAGAAACTCAAAAAACATTAATACCAGAAAAAAGAGGTGAAGAATATAACAAAGGCATCAGTAATAGATGGCCAACCTGATCCAATTTTTCCAGAACCTCTTCTCTGGAGACTGCTTCTTCAATACTTTCATATAGCCCAACAAGCTCAATATACTGATGATAAATATTACAACAACACAGTCATTGACAACAAGTTTAAGGGAAATCATCTGGTTTACAAGGTTAAACCTTTTCCAGCTTCTGTGTCTTGATGAGATCATCGTCTGTCGGCCCACTCCATGAGATTGGCTCGGTGACACCAAGATGACCGTTAGTCTGTCTAACGACTCCAGAGCTCTCCATGGGCGATAGATAACCCTAGCTTGCTTGCCAAAAGGATCTAAAGTTTTATATTTCTGATATGCACCGTGCCTGATCAATAGAATTACTGAACCAAATCAAAACCCTAATCTCTGGATTGAATTACAAGGGATTTAGTGTAGCATTGAAATGACTAATTACAAAAGCAAAGAGCCAAATAATCCATCTAGTTCAGACGGGAGACCTAATTTAACATATAGATATCAAAGCCTAAGCACAACAATGCACCCAAAAGTAAATAACCATCAACAAACATTCCCAACGCTCTAATCTATCTGCTATAAACAAGATAGAAATGTTAGAATTCATGAATTAAAAAAATTAGAATTCATGGATTCTTACAAGTATATCAAAAGAAGAGTCTAATCTCTCT
>JBBMKF010082880.1:0-21260 GCA_037834155.1 Curcuma caesia
TTGTGCCTACTTAGTTTTTCCTGTTAAGACTCCTTTTCACTGCTATTCAACAAGGTGTTTGTTGAGACCTCCAAGATCGTCGACATGGGAGGCAGCTCTAAGATTGAACAAAGCAAATGCTCATTGTATCCTGACTACTGGGCAAGAAAGGAAGGAGATTGAGGGTGCCAGGCACAGCTCTGCTAGGTGCATTTGAGAATCCCTTTGCTTTTAAAAGGTTCATAAAAGAGGCTAACAAAATTGTGTTACAATATTTGCCTTCTCCTAGATGCACAGCTCTGATCTTGTTAAACCATAAAACTATACATTTGGTGTCCTTTTTCATATTTTCGTATGGCATCAAAGCACAAGATATAAGTTGGCTTGACTTCTCATGGATCACGAGCTGTCTCTTTTTGGATGGCTTGTGCTAACATGCAACAAGCTTTTTATCAATTAGATGAAATATCTTTCCTGGTTTAAAAAATAGTATGTCATCCAAGTATTTTCTCCTTATTGACTCTTCCACATATTTGGGTCGAGAACAAAATCATAGACAGTCCAATCGTTTTTCTTTTAGGTCGAAGCAGCCATTAAAAGAATGACAGAGAAACAAATTCACAAAAAGAAAAACTCCTTTAAAGCTGCTTCTTTATCCTTTGGTAGTGAAACGGTTTGCCAGATGCTCCTTAAAGTTTCTGCCCATACGATCACTGGTCATGTAGTTGAATGGTCACATCCTTCAGTTCCGCTGGGATTCTGCCAACTTTGTAGTGCCAGTAGCCATGCTCTGTTACTAAGACTTCTGGGAAGCAGTCATTATCTAGATTGTTTAGAGAGTTCATTACTTTGTTAGAAATACCTCTTTATTTTTATCTTGTCTAAGTTTTTTACCAAGGATTCAATTCCAGTGAATCTGTCACTGTGTAGAGTATTATGACAGGCATGGGGGAGCAACGCCTGGTGGTGGACCAGAGGAGCGAGCAAGGAAAGAAAAGGGAAGTGAGCCATGTGAATTGCACATGTAAGGTCACAAAGATCTCTGTCTCTTGTGAGGAAAAGAAAAAGGTGACTTTTTGATTGGTTCAACCACCTACTCAATAAATGAATTCTCATCTAGCATTTATGTAAAACTAGGAGACAGTGCTCCCAATTCAAACACTCTCAATTTAATTTATGTAAACTCATGTTATCTCTTTTGATGAGATCAAATTTGACTATATTCTTTATCTAGTGAGTCAGTCTATAATACAATTGTCAGAGCATCCATCTCTTGTATACAGCTGGAAAAGCACTTGCATATGTTTTAGTGCATCTATCCTGACATGTTCACTGTTATCCCCCCTCTCTGGAGCGTGGACTGAGAGTCAGTCCTTCACAGATGAGGTTTCTTGCACCTGCAAAACAGTAAAAGTATGGGAAGGTGTTCGTATTCATGCACTGTGCATATTATCGATGTTGCTGAAAGCTTAGTCCAGAGGGAAATGATCCTGTTATGGGTCTTCAATTTTCAGATGCTAGTCACGCTTGACCTTCTAATGGTCCATTGATCCATAACTCAATTTCTTCCGTCTAGTCTACGAGGACATATCCCTTTGGGCTAGACAAGCATTTCATTATTGGTCTTCTCTTTTCCAGAAAAATTTGAACCGACAGGGACTAATCGTCCAGTGGACTCAACTTTTGCCGTGTTTTTTTCCTCACTGAAATGACGTGGTTGGCCGGAGATATGACGTGCACAGGGATCTTATTTATTATCAGGAAACGTCAGCTTGTGACTGGTTTTATATTATCGCCACCGCTTGGCGACGGCGGCGGAACCCCCACCTTTCTACTACTGACTGCTATTCCATAGTCCGTTGTTGTCTCCGGCGAAAATGCCATCCACAACTCTTTTAAATAACGAATGTTAATGCTTTAGTTTACATATTTATGTGTGTGGTCAATTTGAGAATGTTTACTTTTTAGTAAGTAAATTTATTCGTTGTGAAAATTAAGTGGGGATACTAATAAACTAACTAAAGTAGAGAAAAATCACACTCCTCTTTCAATTATTGTTATTCTCCTCCTCTTGTCTATCAGAGATCTTACTTGAATGTTGGATTGATTGAGTCAAAGTTCACCTAGCCTTCCATTATAATTCTCATCAAATTTGTTAGGAATTCAGACAGCCTGCAATCTCTTCTTCATCGGATCCTTGAAGACCAAAAAACCTTGAAAGTAGCTCATCGGTGGCTCACCCTCCCAGATCCCACACAAAAAGATTTAACAATTCTCTTATATATTCCAATTGCGAGCCTTAATTATGACCAAAAGATTTGTTTACTTAACATTTTTACCATAGAAATTAACCACCAAGGCCTTCCCTAGTATAGTGCGATCGTAAGATTAATTATTGATGGATTCTTTAGAACGTTACGGTTTGATTTTTGACTAGCATGCACATACTCTATTTGACTGAAAAAATTATGAAAAATAACACGAACTACGATTATCCAAATGAATTCAACATACTACCACTTGACGAAACGGTCGTATTGTGACCTATGATTCTAATACTTAAATGGTGCATAACGCTCAATGGATTGATCATGGAAGTTGGCTTTAAATGTAATTTTTAAATTTATTCTAATTATCGATAATTGTTTTATAAAATTAAATTAATTATTTTTAAGATTAATCGGATGGAAGAATTACAAACTGAGTTACCCAAAAACATAAAGTAGTCCGCCAATTGAAAACATCCATGATTACAAACATACCTTTTTTATTTATGGTGCATTAGATATACAAGATTTCTTCACATTTAATGTGATCGGCCATATTATATTCAATGTCTACGATGACGGAGAGATGCTCCTTGTCCAGACAAAAAGAAAAAGCAAAATGAATCGTACGTGTTGGCTAAGTAAATTCCTAAGTATAGTTTATACTATCTGGCGTTTGCTGTATCTAACTCAAGTTGATTTATTTATATTCATGCAAAAATTAAATATTGTCATTTTCTACATCCATCGTTCCAGATAAAAAAAAAAATCCTCTGAACTGGACGAATCCATCCATAACAATGTTGGCTAAAAGGCTAAACTTGATCTCGTCAATTCTTAATCCTGTTAATTAGCAAATTATTCTCCCTATTTCCTTGTAAAAGTAATCAATATTGTTTATGGAATTAATATGATTCCATTTCCATAAGCTAAGCCATCCTTTGGACCACTTCGTGATTCGTGAAATGCCCGCCGAAACCAGTGGCATTCTTGTAAATTTTGCTTCGATTTTGGGCTATTGCACTTCCTCTCTGCTTCTGCAGAAGAACTCTATTTCATGGCGTTTCCATCTCTTTGGAATCCTGGACGATATCTCGGCAGCAGAATGACAGAAATGCCAAACGGGTGGATGGCCACCGGGGCCCGCATATCATCCGAGCTACGAAGCCTGTTGCGTGTCGGATCTCTGGCAGGCGAACAGCCTCACGAGCAGAGAAAACCCAGGGACAAAATTCAAGAAAACGCTCCATGTATTCGAGAATAATAAATCGGTACTTCTTTTTATAATAATATTTTATTAAAAATTATTTGAATCAAAATTGTTTACAAAAAATTACTATAAAAATTCAAGTGCAAAAGTGTGATATGAAGTTTTTTTGTATTTTTTTTAATATTCGGACTGTGATTCGATTTTTTAAAAATTATTTATATAATAGGCCGAGATAAAATGGGCATTTGTGAAAATATGGGATGCCTTTTTGAATTTGTTTAAAAGTGGGGCGTTTTCTTGAATTTTGTCCAACACGATAGGACTTAGGAGCAAAAAGAGCATTACATTAAATTAAGAGCTATCAGAGTATGGAAGGAAGATCACTCCCCGGCCGAACCAGCGCTTCCTAATCAGCTTCCCGTTGGATCCATCCGCTGCTCTCAGTCTCCGCCATAAACAGCGCTGCGCTCACTCTACCGTCGACCTCCTCACTGGCATTGGCGTTATAGGGCCAAGGTTCCGACACCGGCACAAGGCCACAGCGGACGAGGTGTCTTTTCCCTGTTCCGTTCCTTTGGGCTCCAGTTCTCTCTTTTTTCTTGTGTACACTGTGGCAGTTTTTTGTTTTTTTGTCTTGGTAGTGCCAAAAGCATACAAATGGCAGTGACAGATGAGAGAGAAGGGATGGGAGCATGGGTTGAATGGGAGTGGATGGGGGAAAGCCAGTAGCAGATGATCATCGTCGCGGGCGTTTGTGATTTTGTGTTCAGATTTTGATCCTCGGTACTCATTTTTCTTCCCCAAAATCCGACCTTTTTCATGGTTTGGTTGCTTTATTTTGATCTGCGAGGTGAGTGACGTCTTCTCCTTGGAGTTTTTGGTAGGTGGTATTGACATTACCTGCTTCAATATTTTGTCCAAGCTCGGGCGTCCAGTGATATGATCATGATTTTAGGTAAAACGAGGATTATATATGTATATATTTCGCAGATCTCGTGCTCTTGATTATGGTGTTTTTTCGATGATTCACTACTCTTTCCTTTTTCGTCGCATGGATTTTTCCCTTGATGAACATCGTTCTATGTTGAGTTTTTAACTGTTTTTAATCAACAACGGCTCTTGTATCATCTCGAATTCGGCGATCAAAGCCATTTGCGTTCTTGCTTGATCTGCACACGAGGTTAATGTAATTTGCAGTCTTAGTTGATTCAAAAGTTTTTTGTATAGAAAATGTCTTGATAGAAAAGCCAGTGGAAGGGTTGTCAAACATTTTTTTGTTCCTGGTTCTAACTCTCGTTCTTCTTGTTATTGGCCAAGCCTATCTATATGCTATGTTTTACTTGATGCTAACTAATTGATTGAACTTAAACAGAAAACAATATCTTTTCTTGCAGATGGTCCATCTAGCCAAGCCATGTTGGTGACAGTCTGAATGAGAAATGGATGGAGCCCAAATTTGCTTCTCCACTTTTGATAAGATACCGAGGGAAATTTTTGTGTGTGACATACTATGCTGTATGAACATACTGCGTCAGTATGGTACCTAGTTTGTTCTAGGTTAGATATATAACTAAAGACAGCAATTGAGATTTCTAATTATATATCTGTATTTCTGCACTTAACCTCATGGCTACCAAGCTGCATACTGAATCAAGGCGATATTATTCATGGTGGTGGGACAGTCATATTAGTCCCAAGAATTCTAAATGGCTTAAGGAGAATCTTTCAGGTTCGTGGTATTGTTTTCATCATCAATATCTCCTTTAGACAAATAAACTGCATCTACCGTACCATTTTTATATGGATATCTAATTCAATGAAACCAGATTTTTTGTTCATTTCTTTATTTATTATAATTATTTGGCAGTGTGACTAGGGCTTGTTTGGAAACCAACTAGCGAGGAGGAAGGGGGGGGGGGTGAGGTGCATATAAAAATAGAAAGGAAGGGTAAATGGGTAAAATATAGTAGTCCCCTTCCTCTCCTTTAAACAGGCATGGAAAGTAAGGAAAAGAAAAATACTCTCTGTTCTTCTATCTACAAATTCCACAATCTAACCATGGCATTACATTTATATCCACTACCATACTTAGGAAAGAGCTTAGATTGCATTCTTGTCATGTTAAGCAATTGTTGTCTGTGCATAGGCTGACTTCAATTTTCAGTAATTACTTTCTTGTTAGTTCATCAGCAACTTTATAATTCATCAAAGCATGTATTCCATGTAGCAAATGGTGGACTCTTATTGGAGGCTATATTGTGCAACTTGCCTTTATCAAATTGACCTCTGATATTCTTAGTCCTAACTGAATTTTCAGTAATGAATCCCAAAAAAGTAACTGTTATCTCTTCTCTAGTGCTGTTCCTTGTGCTTTGCTTCCCTTTTAAATGGTTTAGTGAATCAAGGTAGTGTTTGGTTTGCTACTATTCTATGGCCCTATTTACTTGGGTTGATGGATATGTTGAGAGATGGATGTCAATAATAGACATCACGAAGAATAAATTGAAAAATGAGATATCTTAATGCAGCTGATTATGAATAAACATGTTCTACACATTTTTGCTTATAGGTTCCTAGATTTGGGTCTTTCTTACCTAGTTATCCTCAAATCTCTAGCTAACATATTCTTTACTAGTTGGCACACTGTCATTTAAGGGTCTCTTCAGGTTTACAGCCGGACCTTCTACTTCAGGAACTCTAGAACTTAATAATACAGAGCTTATTTTGATCATACCTTGAATCACTTCCATGGAAATTGTAGGGAATAATTAGATAAATACGGAGGTTGGGAGGGATGGGGGCATGGGTCTTCAAATTTACAGATCCTATAAGCCTCCCTGTATGGTTGCAAATTTTTTTTATCAACTTACTCACAAAAGAGCACTTTGGTGAAATTACTATTACTTATCTCTATTAAGGATTGAATTGAGTTCTCTTATTGCATAGGATTTAACATTTACTGTTATTCCTCCTTTGGTGAGTGATATGGTGGATTAGAAAACATGTGAATTTTAATTATTGACAAATACTAGTGATGTGGTCTATCTTTTCATAATGATCGTATAATTTTCTTATTGATAGTTTTATATAGGTAATATTTAGAATATGATACTTTCTTGATTGCCATTGTGTTCTTTCTGTCTAAATGGGTCTTGCATGAACAGATGCGGATATGAAAGTCAATGCAATAATCAAGCTATTAGAAGAAGACGCTGATTCTTTTGCAAGGAGAGCAGAAATGTATTATAAGAAGCGACCTGAGCTGATGAAATTGGTGGAGGAGCTGTATAGAGCATACCGTGCATTAGCTGAGAAATATGATCATGCTACTGGAGCACTTCGCCATGCTCATCGAACAATGACCGAGGCATTCCCTAACCAAATCCCATTATTATTATCAGATGAATCATCATATGTTTCCTCCAGCAATGAGGCAGAGCCACAGACTCCTGAAGCACCTCCACCAATTCGTGCATTATTTGATCCTGATGACTTGCAGAAGGATGCAGTGGGATTCTCATCAGAGTTGCATGTTGTAAAAAGAAATGGGCCATATTCTGAACCAAATGATTCTTCTTCGAGCAAAAAAGGTTTGAAGCAATTGAATGAGATGTTTGTCATACAAGATGGAACTGTATCTATGTCTGAAGGTAGAGTAAGAAAAGGATTAAAATTTCAAGAGGAAGAGGGAGAAAATATTGAAAATAGAATGCTCAAGTGGTCCAAGGAACAAAATCAATGTCATGAGATATTGGATGCAAGCTGTGTGATGAAAGGTCCTCATCAAGAAGGCATTTCCCAATTATCAGATGAAAACCAAAGTTTGAAGAACCAGATAGAGGCAGAAATTGTCCGGGCTGATAAAGCAGAGAGTGAATTTCAAAGACTCCAAGGCACAATCTCTAAATTGATTGGAGAGAAGGATGCAAGTACAGTTCAATGTGAGATATCTCTTCAGAGAATAACTGTACTTGAATCTCAACTTTCTTTAACACAAAATGAATTGAAGAAAATCAGTGATGAGAGGGCAAGAGAAGTTAAGAAGTTGCAGAATATTGACGAACTTAATGAATCTCTTCTTTTGAAGATAGAGCTGTTAACAGAGGAAGCAAACAAGCACGAGCATGAACTTAACCAGAAGCAAGATGAATTGGAGAAACTCCTTATTGCCATTGAAGAAAAACATCAAAAATGTGCTCAGATTGAGATGGCTCTCGTCTTTAAAGAAAAGATGCATGCTCAATCTGAGGAAGAGGTAGCTCATTTGAGTCAAGAAATTGAAAAACAGACAAAAAAGTTGAGGGACATGGAACTGTTAAACATGGATCTTCAGGAAAAAATTTGCAAGAGCAAGGAGGAATTTTGCAGCTTGCAGAAAGAAAATCTCCATGCTAAATTGACAGTGGAGGAGCTTGAAAAAAAAATAATTTTGTACGAAGAGAAGAATATGGGTCTTGAAAATGAAATTCAGATCCATTTAGGGAAAATGGAACTTCTTAATCAAGAGCTTTTCCATGTTAAAGGAGACAAAATTGTTTTGGAAGGGAAACAGCAAGATCTTGAAGCAGCACTAAAGCATTTGCGTAATGAGAATTCTGAACTGAAGGAAATCTTGGATAAACATGAAACTGAAAAAAATATTTTTGTTGACAAGCTGAAAGTTATGGACAATCTTCTAGATGAGAATTGCCTCCTAGAAAGGTCACTTTCAGATGCAAATCTTGAGTTAGAAGACTTGAGAGGAAAATTTTCAGCACTAGAGAATTTGCACAAGGCTCTAAATGGTGAAATTTCCACTTATGTGGCTGAGAAAAAAGCACTAATGTCTCGGGCAGATGATCTCACCCAGACTATAAGTGCCCTTTCTGAGAAAAATCTCTTACTGGAGAACTCTCTTTCTGTTTTAAACTCTGAAGTAGATAGTTTAAGAATAAAGTTGAAAGACTTTGATGAATCTTTTTTGTTGCTTAATGAAGAGAAATCTGATCTTCTTCTTGAAAGGAAGAGTCTTCTTGCACAGATAGAGACCCTAACTCATTTTGTGGAGGAACTTTCAGAGAAAAATTTGTTTTTGGAGAAATCATTATCAGCTATCACCAGTGATGTTTTGAGTTTGATGTCAAAATTGAAAGACAAGGAAGACTGCTATCAATCTCTTCAGGAAAAAAACTCTGGCCTTCTTGATGAAAGAGATACTCTTCTTTCTCAGGTCAAGATTCTTACTAAAGATGTGGAGAATCTCTTGGGCAAGAATGCTGCTTTGGACAGCTCCTTATCTGATGTAAGCAGTGAAGTTTGTGATTTGAGGAAAAAATTGAAGGACGTTGAAGAATCTTATGAATCTCTCAGTCATCAGAACTCCAGACTTCTTGCTGAAAGGAATACTCTTCTCACTCAGAGAGAGTTGTTTACACTAAAAAATTCATCCTTGGAGAAGTCTCTATTTTCAGCTAACAATGAAGTTGATTCTTTGAGATTGAAGTTGAAAGACTTGGAAGAATCTCTTCAGTCTGTTGGTGATCAAAACTCTTGTCTTCTTTCTAAAACGAATAGTCTTCTTTCTGAGCTAGAGGTTCTTACTCAGGATGCGGACAAGCTTTCAGAGAGCAATTCCTCCTTGAAAAACTCCCTATCTAATATGAGTAGTGAGGTAGTGTGTTTGAGGTCAAAATTAAAGGATTCCGAGGAGTCCTGTCAGTCTTTAAGTGATCACAATTCTCTTCTTCTTGGTGAAAGGAATGCTCTTTTCTCCCAGGCAGAGGACCTTACTCAGAATGTGGAGAAGCTTTCACAGGAAAATTCTTTCTTTGAGAATTCACTAATTTCTTTGAGCATTGAAGTCAGTTGTTTGAGTTCCAAGTTAAAAGATTTCAAAGACTTCTTCCAGTTTCTCAGTGATCAGAACTCTAGTCTTCTGGCTGAAAAAAGAACTCTTCTTTCTGAGATTCAGATTCTTTTGCATAATGTGCACCAGCTTTCTGAAGAAAGTTCCTTTCTGAAGATCTCTCTATCTGATGTAAGCAGTGAAGTTGTGAGTTTGAGGTCAAAGTTAAATGACTCTGAAAATTCCTGTCAGTCTTTGAGAGATCAGAATTTTGATCTTCTTAATGAAAGAAATGCTTTAGTCTCCCAGACAGAGGTCCTTTCTCAGAGTGTGGAGAAGCTCTCTCAAAAAAATTCTTTCTTGGAGAACTCACTAACTGCTATGAGCACTGAAATGGAGCTTTTAAGTCCTAAATTGAAAGATTTGGAAGAAACCTGCCAGTCATTGAGTGATCAAAACTCTACTGTTTTGGCTGAAAAAAACATTCTTCTCGCTGAGGTAGAAATTCTTACTCAGGACATGGAGAAGCTTTCTCATAAAAATTCATACTTGGAGAACTCCTTGTCTAATTTAAGCAATCAAATTGGGTGTTTAGAGTCAAAATTGAAGGAATATGAGGAATCCTATCAGTCTGTAAGGGATCAGAATTCTGATCTTCTTATGGAAAGGAGTGCTCTTGTCTCTCAGGCAGGGGTTCTCTCACAGAATGTGGAAAATCTTTCACAAAAGCATTCATTGTTGGAGAACTCACTTGTATCTGTAACTACTGAAGTTGAATGTTTGAGATCTAAGTTGAGTAATTTTGAAGAGTCCTGTCAGTCACTTAGGCATCAGAACTCTGATCTTTTTGCTCAAAGAAACACTCTCATCTCTGAGGTTGAAGTTCTTACTCAAAATGTGGAAGAGCTTTCCAAGAAAAATTCTTTGCTGGAGAATTCTTTTTCTGATGTGAGTACTAGGTTTGAGTGTTCAATGATCAAGTTGAAGGACTCTGAGAGGTCATGCAAATCTTTAAGTGATCAGAAATCTTACCTTCTTGGTGAAAGGGACAGTCTTCTGCCTCAAGTGGAAAATCTTACTATTTCTGTCAATGACCTCTCTGAAAAGAATTCCTTCTTGGAGAACTCCCTTTCCAATGTAAGCACTGAGGTTGGATTCTTGAGGTCAAAGTTGAAAGATTCTGAAGAGTCCTTCCAGACAGTGAGTGATCAGAATGCTGATCTTCTTTCTGAAAGGAACACTCTTGTTTCTCGCATAGAGATTCTTGCTCAGGATATGGATAAGGTTTCAGAAAAATATTCCTTCTTGGAGAATTTGTTATCTGATTTAAACGCTGAAATTGAGTGTTTGAGGTCAAAGCTGAAAGACTCTGAGGAGTCTGGTAAATCTTTGAGAGAGAAGAATGCTTATTTTCATGCTGAGAGAGAGAATCTTCTTTCTCAGTTAGAGGTTCTTGCTAACAATATGGAGAACCTTTCAGGCCATAATTCGTTCTTGGAGATCAACCTATCTGATGCAAAAAGTGAAGTGGGCTCTTTGACATTGAAATTGAAAGAAATGGAAGACTCTTGCCAATTGCACAGTGCTCAGAACTCAGATCTTCTCTCTGATAGGAAGTGTATCCTATATCAGTTAGAGGTTGTCACACAGAATGCAGAGAAGCTTTCAGACAAGAATTCCATTTTAGAGAGCTCCCTATCTGATGTAAGAACTGAAATTGATTTTCTGAAGTCAAAGTTGAAAGACTTTGAAGAATCCTGTCAATCACTCCGCAATCAGAACTCTGCTCTTCTCGGCGAAAGGGATGCTCTCGTCTCTCAGGTCACCTGTCTTTTAAAGCAAAATTCTTGAATTTATTCTGTGATATTTCACGTTGTTTCTGTTATACATTCCTACATCTTAGCCTTTTCCATGTTCGCATGTCAGGTTGGTAGCATCACTGCAAATCTGAAGAACCTGGATAGTAGTTATGTAGTGTTAGAAAACAAGTTCTTGAAAGCCACAGAAGAAAGAGATCTGATAACAAATCAGTTCAAGGATCTGCAAGATTGTTTGGAACTAGAAAAAGAAGAATATGGAACACTTATCCAATCATGCAAGAGTCAGATGGCTGCATTAGAGGACCAGATTTTTCTTTTGCAACAGGAAAATAAACTTATAATGGTGGAACATGAAGCAGCACATGGTCGTTTAATTGGTGCTTCAGTAGAAAATTTTGTGTTGCAAAGAAGTTTGTGTGATGTACATGCAAGGAACCTTTCTCTCTCTATAGAACTTCAGGAAAACATACAGGCATGCCGACGTACTGAGGGTCTTGTTTCTGATCTTGAGAAGGATAATCTCATTCAGGTTGAAAAAAGAATGTCACTGAAAGCGCAAAATAAGAGGTTATGCAAGGCAATTAATTTATTGCAGAGCACTCTAATTATTGACAAGAGCTTTGATTGTCTGGATGAAGTTCAGGATGAAGTTCTCGTGGATATGGTAGTTGAAAATATCTTGGCATTTGTTTCAGGAGCTGAGCATAATAATCAACTATTGCATCTGGAGATATCAGTTCTCGTCATTCTTTTGAAGCATGCAATGCTGGATCTGAACACTTTGAAATTGGAGAAGTGTTCTCTAGAAAGGGAGCTTGCCATAAAGACCACAGAATTGTTAGCATTGGAAAACAAAGAGCAAGAACTTCTAGAATTAAATATAAATCTAACAAAGGACATTGAAGCAAGCAGCCATAAGGAGGTAGAAATAAAGATTGAGATTGAGGTTCTCTCTAGATGTTTGGCTGAGCTGCAAGAGTCTCTCATGACATCTAAATGTGAAATACTAAGTTTGACGGACGAGAATAAGATTCTAATGGAAAATCTTTGTATTTTAAGACAAAAGTGTGATATGTTGGAAAAGGAAAATATCGAAGTGCTTTCTGAGGCAGCTAAATTGGATCATCTTTGTTTATTCTTTAATAGCCTTTGTGCAGAGAAAGTGTCTGATCTGAAATGTTTCACATCTGATATTGATTCTCTTCATCATGTTAAAAATGGCCTCATGGCTAAGGTTTACAAAAAGAAGGGGGTGATTAGGGCCCTTAAGGAACAAAACGCCCATCTTATTAAATCACTTGCCTGTCTGGAAGAAGATTATAGAAGTCATATGCTACTCTCTGAATTTGATTTGATTACAACTGCATGCTTTTGTAAAGAACTAAATTTTGAGAGACAGAGCATAGAGAATAAATTACTAAAAACACAGTTACAGCTGTCAGAAACAATTCCGAAAACTGAGTCAATCCAACTGGAGAACTTCAAATTAGGTGGCATTCTTCAGGAGCTTCGGCTGGATAATGAAACTGGTAAGATGGTCAAGGAACAGTTGGAGCAAAAGATTTCAAATTTATCTCAAGTGGTTGCTGACAGGAATCAGGAGATGAAATGTGTTTATAAAGCAAATGAGATTCTGCAAGTGGAAATAGATCAAAAGCACACAGAAATTGACATCCTTTTGAGTAGGAAGGAAGATTTACTTTCAGAACTCCAAATACAAATACAGGAAAATGATCTCTGTCAAGTAGAAATGGAAACGTTGTTAACTGAGATCCATCTCTCCACAGTTACTGCAGTTTTATATGAAGAAAAATTCCATGAGCTGATGATAGAAGACGAACTCAGCACAATCGTGCAAAAAGAGACACTAATGATTGAAATAAAGTTAATTAAGGAGTACATTGATACTCTGAAGAAAAAGGTCAATTATCTTGAAGGACAAAGTCATGGGTTGGAGGTTGATTTGGGTGTTTATGAAGCTTTGGTTACATCATTGTGGAATAGTATCGCCTCTTTGGGAGATCAGATTATTGAAGTGACAAAGGTTAGATCAGCAGTACAACATCACAATGAGGTAATCTTCTGTTAAATAAAATGAATCTGACAGGCATGATCCACTATACATAGTTCATGAACCTCAAAAGTAGATTGCAAGTAAGTTTAATTCTGTGAGCTTAGAGGAATTGAAAAGTACATAAATACTAAGATGGTTTTAGATTTTGGTAGATTCTTAACTTTGGATGTAGCAATATTGTTTTTGCTATTGTATAGTCTAGCTGTTAGCATGTGTCCACTAGGTTGAACTCAATGCTTTAAGTTTGACCTCTGACTCTGCCCCCTATTTGTGATTTCTAGTTTCTGTACTGAAGATATGTAAAATTAAATGAAAAAAAAAAACAATTGTTTGACTAGAGTATGTATCCTATTGTTATGCTTTATATTGGAAATGCACCTTTAAGTGGAGTCGAATTCAAAATCCTACTTACTTGAAAAGTGCAATTTTTATATTTGATTCTATAATTTTAGATAGACAGGCACAATTCTGACTGAAATTGAGAAATGAATTGTTTGTTTGGCTGTGTCTGGCCTAGATTAATATTGTTTCACATTTGTTAATGCATTATTAAGCGACAAAACTGAATCAACCTATTCTGTAGGAAATTGTTACATTGTGCTGGCAGCTATTAGAAGTTAGAATTAGCAATTTACATACTCAAATCCATTTTTTTTCTCAATTAGACAAACATGCAAAGTTTAATAACTTTTCTGGTGCTCACTTTTTTGTTTTTGTTTCTAATATAGCTCCACATGCTTGTCATGGAGTATTATTGTCTAGTCGGTGAATTTCATCCTAAATCTTCTTCTATAGAATTTTTTTCTTCTAGTTACTCACGTTAACTAAACATATTTGTTAACTGTGTTTGATATATTTATTTGCAACACTCAACAAATCTTTATACAGGATATGTCCTTGCTTTCTGATTTATATCTACAGGGAAATCAACCCAGCCAATATCAAACAGGCATAAAAGTTAAAAGTGTTCAAATGTTGGAGAAGTTGATTACTAAGGTAGAATTTCTTCGAAATGTGATCAAAGATATCCAAAGTGATGTAGAGCAGGAAAACTTTGAAGCGACTGAAGGAACTGGAAGGGTAAAGATAAAAGAACTACGGCAGCAGGAGGTTCAATCACATCAGAATTTTATTAGACAGTTTGATGGAGTAAATGATGCTGAAATCTCAAAAGGGAAGACCAGGGAGAGGATGAAGGATATTCAGCTTGATAAGGATTCAAGTTCTTTGCCTTATGTGGCAATTGATTCTTTCGGTATAAGCAGGATTAGCAATAAGGAGATTGATGATCAATTATGGGAAACTGCCGAAAGCAATTACAGCAACCAGAAACTGAAAGCATCAACAACTGCCATGGAAAATGACATAGAGCCAGTGGAGGAAGAAAAGAGTGAATACCCTTCTTCAGAACTGATGGTTGAGAAGGAATTGAGTATTGATAAGCTAGAGGTACCCAATAGAGTTCCTGCATGTCAAAAAGACTGGAACAAGCGAGTCCTAGAAAGGCTAAAATCTGATGTTCAGAGGTTGTCAGATCTTAAAACAAATGTGATTGATTTGAAGAGGAAACTAGAGAGCTCCCAAACGGGGAAACTTCCTGCTAGCTTCAGTTTTGATACAATTAAAACACAGTTGAAGAACGCTGAAGAATCTTTATTGGAGTTGTTTGATACAAACAAAAAGTTAAGAAACAAGGCTTTAGAGCATTCCTCTGATGACGTTGGCACAGAATCTGAAGAAAGCAGCAGGACAGTAAGGAAAAAAATTTCAGAAGAAGCAAGGAAGCAATCAGAGAAGGTTGGAAGATTAGAGCTGGAACTACATAAAATCCAATATGTGCTGCTGAAACTTGAGGAAGAGCACATGGCCAGGCACACTCAAGCTGTGGACAGAAGAGCCCGAACACTCCTGAGGGATTATATCTACGGCAGAAGGGGTGGCAATCGACAAACGAAGAAGAGTCCTTTCTGCGGGTGCATGAGGCCCAAGACAAAGAACGACCAGTGAGATCCTTAACCACATAAATAACATAGGTGTTTCTACTTGGAGCTGAGACTGAATCCATTTTCATTTCTGTTCCCTTTTCCCCTCAAGCCTAAATTTTCAAATGCTCAATCAACTTGGTGCTGTCAACTTGCTTAGTTAAACAATACCTGTATATTCTAAGATGTTTTACTTCTCAATTGGCTTCGGATTTAACAGGCTTTGCGTTAATAGATAGAATAGAATATTTAAGCAATAGTAATTTCATTCTATTAAGCGTAAATAAAATGAATAATCACAGCCAGTATAATCTCGTGTTTCTTGTGGAATTGTGTCAAATCTACCAGTCTCTTCCAAAATTCTTTTATGGCAGCAACTGAAGTTTAATTAACAAAGCAAATGCTGCGCTTTACTGAGCACGACTAATATAGTTAAATTAACATCCAGTAAATGTATTTATTTTATATTTTTTTATTATCAACGGAACATAAATAAACTCATCAAATTTATTTATAAAAAATTCTCTCTTTTTTTTTTATAGCTTTGCTCAGGCCCTTTACGCTTTACCAATACTTAAAACTTTTAAATCACTCCTTTGGTTGTTTTACTAATTGGAGTTTGTCTGTGAAAACTTAATCGCGTCGTTTGCATTATTTAAGACGGGTAAAAAAAATGTTTTAGGTACTGAATTGGTTGATCGAATCAATCAAGTAAACTGTCGCAATAAAAAGAATGAAATTATCTCTATCTTTTAATTCCAAAATATTTAATCATGGCCATATTTTATTCGGGAATCCGATCCATTGGCCCATTGGATCCACCATGTCTTTACTATAATTATGCAGCTGTTTCGGATGATCAGCGTTTACCGTTATTTTCTTATTAAAGTCCGACGCGCAACAGCGTGGTGCGTTTGCAGACTTGAATTTGTTGGCGTGCCAATATACTATTGGATAATAATAAGTTTGCTGTTGCGGATCAAGCATCCGTAGCCTCATAATGTTCTACCTTTAGACGGCGCAGGCTTCCACGTTGTTTCGGTCGGAGCAGGTGGATGAAACGGGCGAAACTTCGTTCCGGTTTCCTGGACGTTGAATTCAATTCCGCTTTGATTGACAATATTACTCTTCGGATTCTATTTAATTGCAAAAATGCCACCCCTGCCTTTTAGTTATTGTAATCACAGGATGGCTCTGATGTAATTATTGTAATAGCTATGCCTAGTTTCGAGTCCTTGTTCATCGCCGGAATGTTGTGTTAAAATGGGGGAGGAGAAGAGGGCGGTTTCTGATCGGAACAGCAGAAACCAGAGAGAAATCCGAATATGATGTTGCCGGGAGTGGAGTTGGCTCGGAAGCGCAGGATGCATAACCGCCTCGACGGCTGGGCGCTACCGCCGGAGCCTTCGCCCTCGGCGCGGCTCCCCCTTTCGCACCGGCCGTCGCCCTCGACGGCGATGGGCGAGTCGGCCCTCGCCGCGCGCCTCCGCCTCGAGGAGAAGCTTCAGAGCATGCACGGCTCCCACCGCCCACCTACTACTTCTTCTTCTTCTTCGTCCTCCACCGCTTGCGGCGCCGCGTCCCTGGGAGGAGTTCGGAGGAGCTTGGGATTCGAGGGAGCAGCCGGAAGGTCGGCGGCGCTCGGGATTGCTTCGGATGCGCAGGAGAGCAGCAGGTCGAGGGTGGAGACGTGCGCGGTGTGCCTGGAGGAGGTGCAGACGCAGCAGAGGGTGACATGGCTGCCGTGCGCGCACAAGTATCACACGGAGTGCCTGCTGCCATGGCTGGCAGCTCGGTCGCAGTGCCCCTGCTGCAGGATCCACGTCGCTGCTTTGCCGCCGCTTTCCTAGCACTATAATTGAGAGGCGTTGTTTGGTTTTGCTGAAGAATTAAGATGTTCGTATACATGTGAAATTAAGATACGATCTTGATTAATTCGTTGGATTTCATGTTGCATTCTGAATCTCTCTAGCTGAAATCGATATTGTTATCTGTGCAAACCGGAATGCCAATTTCACAAGTTCGATTGAGTGGAACACATTAATCTGGTTGGTCAGCAAAGATTACATCTCTAGGAAAGAAAGATGGACAAATAAAATAAATAAATAATTTATTTATCATAATATTTGGATGAAATTAATTAACCCTGGATTTTCATCCAATCGTTAGCGAGTTAACGATCTGGTGTTAATGTCGGGCCGAATCTATTAGTTGGGCCGCTATGAGTCTCGCAGGCCCATTCAACGTGAGAATTCATTTAAGGCCAGAGAATCATTTTACAAAATAACGTTTTTAATTTCATTCATTTCATAATTCTCGCATGCATCTCTATCAAATATAACCCTCGACTTCAAATTTTAAGGGGGAAAAAACAAAGTTAATTAGCTTTCTGTCGACTGGGAAGAAGTTATTTTGGTCGAGTGGAGCTAGCAAAAGAGAACGAAGTTAAACATGGAAGCGTGTGGATTACGCTGCTTCTTTTACTTTGTAATGCTTGAAAAAATAGAGGACATCGTATCGCATCGCATCGCTTTTGTTAGTCCTGTAAGGCATCGTTTTGTCAAAAGGATTAAGGAGAAGAAGTAAATGAGAAAAAGCGACTTTAACAAGTTTTTTTTTCTCTTTCAATTGCTTTCGGACACGGACAATTTTAATGTCAAAAATATGTTTAAAAATCATTATATATTTTTTTAAGTATTGTTTTAAGAAAACTGAATTCATATTTTCCTCTTTAAAAAAAAATTGTAAGATTATATTTTAAATTAAAGAGTTAAATAATCGATGGGTCTGCAAGTTAATGTGGCATCTCTTTGGAGTGACAAAGCAATCAACCGAACGAGATTTTTTTTTGTTTCTTTCCCCCCAAAAAATGATTTTGTGAAGTTAGTGCGTAATCGCTTTCTCTCTTGGGATTTTGATGAGATATGTGAAGGAAATTCTAAGTGGTGACCATTGAGATTTCTTGTGATCTTCTAGAAACAAAATAAAATAAAATAAATCAGTCAAATGCTGACCATAAAAAGCATGTTTGAGCATTAAATTAGAATGAATTACTCCACAAATTTAGTCATTTAATTTTCCATTGACATTTTCTTGCATCTAGCAGATTTCCACCTGTGGATCAGTTCTCTGGTACGGAGAAGAAGAATGCCAAACGATTACGGCATTTAACCCCCAACAGCCACCTTAATGAATAATGAAGTCCAGTCGTGAAGATTCAAAGCCGTGGCCCAGTGAACGGTGGCGTCGCTTTATTTCCACATACTTATTCACACATTTCTCGAGTCTCGACTCTTGACTCTCGACAAGTGCCAATTTCGCATCGCGACCTCCGCGCTTTAAAGACTCTTCTTCTTCTCCCCTTTGCTTGTCGTTCCTGTCTCTCCTGCAGCAGAGAGAGAAGGCAGATGGCTCGGGCTGAAGTGGTGGTGCTAACTTTGCTTGCTCTCCAGTTCCTCGCCACTTCGCACAGAGCAGATGCAGACAACCCGCTCGCTCCTCTCCTTCAGCCTCTCTTCGGTACCTCCTCTCTTGGATCATTTGATTTGCTTGGCCCCCTTTTGTGTAGTGTGTTAGGATAAAGTAATTTGAGATGGTTTTGTGGGTGGAATAACAGGTAATATGTGCAACGGGAGCGTGCAGTGCGGAAGGGGAACCTGCGAACAGTCATCGGACATGCTCTTCGGGTACGTGTGCAATTGCGAGAGGGGGTGGCGCCAGTTCAGTTGGGGAGATAGCTTCAGATTCCTCCCTTGCGTCGTCCCTAACTGTGAGTCGTCTTCCCCTCTTCCTTGTCATGGAATTGGTATTCATCAAATCATTTCCTTAACACTAGCTAGTATTGTTTGTCTATCTTTTAAACGCTATAGTTCACAAGAAAACGTCGAATAAGTGTCCAGATTTAACTCTGGAACTTTTATGTAGGTAGCGTAAATTATAAATGCTTCAATGACTCCGGGACTCCGGCAGCACCTCCTGAACCACCACGTAGTCCCAACATATCGAACAGTAAGTTTCATGATCCTTAAAAACGAGGAAAGTCTAGTGCTATACCTGAGCTGAGGCTGAGGATATATAACTTGTATCGCCTTTATTTCCAAAAGTTTGTGCTGTTGCCTACTGTGGAGGAGGCCAGTGTGTGCAAAACTCGACGGTCGGGTATCATTGTGAATGCTATGAGGGCTACAGCAATCTTCTCAACAGCACAAATTTGCCTTGCTACAGAGACTGTAAGAATATTATTATTTCTATAAATATTTGCAAAGGACTATTTTGAAACTTTAAACCCGATTTAGGTTCTTTGGGAGCTGATTGTTCCGATCTTGGTATTACCCTGAACAATTCTTCGTCGTCATCACCGCCAAGTCTTTCAGATAGTGGTGGGAATTCATCTGGGGGAGGTAAGACTAGACTTCCGTATCTCGCTCATAGTTAGCCACTTTTAATTGTAAATTAACACAATCAAATACATTCTTCTAATGGTTCTCGACAGGTAGGTTTGCCCCCAATAGCTTCCTGTGGATGGGCAGCATCTTGGGGATTTCCGTCATGGCTTTAGTGGGATAGGCAGAAACCAGAGTAGCATGATATATATACTATCTTACCATACTCGATGATCATTTTCACTTCACATTTTACAGCATTTTTTAAATTTTCTTCTTCCACCTTTTTAATAGGGTTTTGAGATCTGATGTAAATGGCACTCAGAGCAGCCACTGGCTCTGATGAGGATGTTGTTTGAACATCCTAGATTGGTATTGGAATAATAAAGTGGCAGATCAGCTATAGCATTTTGATTAGTTGATACGCATCTAAGTCTAATGAAGACTATAAAACACATGAATAAAGCGAAACAAGATAAGATCGTTGATTTCGAGAGTCATCCCAATTCACTACGATGTGAGGTAACACAAAGGGAGTTGGAAAGTAAATGTCTAAGCAAGCAGTTAGGAGGGACCTGGATTCTCTGCTGGCATGAAGGCAATCCTTTGTTGATTAGTTGGGCGTTGAGAAGCCCAAGACGACGGACATGAAGAGGTTGATGATGTCCATGTACAAGGAGATTGCAGCAATGATGTATTCGTTGTAAGCGTGGCGCTTAATCATTTGCTCAGTGTCGAAGATGATAAAGCCTGAGAAAAGTGTTGAAGCTATGCAACTATATATTGTATAGAAGATGCTTGGCAGAGGGAAGAAAATCTGCAGAATGAACGCATGAAATAGTTCATCTCGTCATGTATTAAGCAGGCAAGAGATTAGCAGACGGTCAAAATAAACAAAATATCAATCAGTACCTGAATGACGAGATAAATTACAAGCACGGGAAGGCAGGCAAATAGAAATGGAAATAGAAAGGTAAAATCAAGGCCTTCCCTTGCAGCCCAGAAAGTGTATAGGGTGAGCCCGATGACAATGGCACTAGTAACAACTACAGCTTGTAGCATGGCTCTACCTATTTCAGTTGACACAGAACAAATATAAGCATCAAATGCTATTTATAAAGAATATAAGTTGCAGTTGGGATCATTCTCAGGGGCAAGTAGTCATATAATTTGTTTCTTAAAAGGACAAAATCAAAATTCAAAGCATACATAGGATAGTTAGCTTGTTCTAAAAAAGTTGCTATTAATTTCAGATGTATGATATCAGGAACTAATCTTCGAGACCATTATGAAACATTTCCATATCGCTAACTTCAGCATTTAGCCCACACCAAGTTCAAGGATATAGAAAATCTAAAGTCAGTTAATGATTTTCTTCCTATGATACTTCTGGTATTGAGATTTTAAGATTTGCAAAAACTAAGCAAATTATGATTCATAACAACCTAGAAATTCACAGGAATGGAATCATTATGTCGCTCATCGCTTGGGATACTTGTTTTCACTTAAGTAACTTTAAACACTCTAGTAGTTAGAGAAAACCTGTTTGATTGCAATTTTGTTTCTTTTTAATAATAAATTAAAATGTGTGTTCACCTCATGTTTAGAATGACATAATAAACTCGCAAAATAGGGTAATGTCTAAGAAAATCTCATACAGTAAGACATAGGAGTAATTGTCAGAATTAAGTTAAAAACAGCTAAGTAGAGTTATTCTATTCG
>JBBMKF010082985.1:0-16124 GCA_037834155.1 Curcuma caesia
TTATATACAGGCGGATTAGAACTTATATTATGAATGCAGGGCCTTTGGGGCTATTTATCTCCTTTGGCGGCCCTAATGTAAGTTGAGGGAAAAATAGAATAATTAATCTTTGGATCCACGAAGGGCCTGAGGAAGTTAGGGAATTATCTAAGATGATCATATAATATGGTTAGAATAGAATCTTTTTAATTTAGCTCGCAGGAAAGAAAGTGAGAAAGCCCCCCTAGGAATCTTAGGTCTGACTCTAGCTCTAGGAATCTTAGGTCTGACTCTAGCTCTAGGAATAGCCGGTCTTATCAAAAAATATTCCCAACATGCATCATAAACTAAAAAAGCTAATTAGTCATTCACAATCTTCTACTTTAACTTATAATCCATCCTTCTTATTCATAACTTGCTTATTCATAACTTGATCCGTGACCATCTTAATTTTTAGGCAGATCATCTCTTTTAAGAAAGAGAAGAGGAGAGGTACGAGTGAGAACGACGGTATTCACCTAAAACGACGGGATTCACCTAAAACGACGTAAAACGAACGACGGTATTCACCTAAAACGAACGACGGGTTCACCTAAAACGACGGGATTCACCTGGGTGCTGGGTGTCAGATTAGGAATGTATGTAGTGCATCTCATCCATTTTAGTAAATGGTAGTTTCCTATTTCCGAGTAGATCCATATACGTTTTGAATTCACGACCCCGCAAGTCCAGTCTTATACTTATATAAGACTGTAGCTTAGGGCCTACAGAGTCAATTGTACACCAGACCCACAGATAAAAAGTGTAGTAGTTAATAAAAAAACTCTAGCCATGAACGAGTGAGGAAGGAGACTCTAGCCATGAACGAGTGAGGAAGGAGGCATCAAATTAGTGCTAGCTTGAAGGGATTCCCTAAAAATGGAGTAGTTTTATTTCATAGCATCGAACTACTGATGCGGAGGATGGAGGATCTTAAATAGCTGATGCGGAGGATGGAGGAGCTAAGCTCCTCAGACTAATCTGAGGAAGAGAGTGCTCGCCATACATATAAGTTCTAATCTAGTGCTCGCCATACATATAAGTTCTAATCTAGTGCTCGCCATACATATAAGTTCTAATCTGAGGAAGAGAGTGCTCGACAGTAAGGGGTGCCTCCCATTTGTATAATTACATTCATAGTGTGCGACTTCATATCAGATAAAATAGAATCTACGTTTGCAAGGTTTTTTCTTTTAAAGAAAAAGGACTAGTGAGCTTTGGCAAAGACCCAAGAACTCAAGAGGTCAGATAAAAGGGGTGCCTCCACAGGCAGGTTATCTAAAGTGAGGTTCTTTATGCCTAGGGTGAGTCAGAGATGCGGTGAGTCAGAGATAACTAGGGTGAGTTCTTTATGCCTAGGGTGAGTCAGAGATAACTAGGGTGAGTTCTTTATGCCTAGGGTGAGTTATAGCTCGAAAGACTAGATTTCCAACGACGGGAGATACCTATTATTTGGGAGTTTTATGAATCTTATAGTAAACTTTCGTTACTTTATTTTGAATGCGTCATTGCTCCATCTGTTTCGTTGAGTGCGTCATTGCTCCATCTGTTTCGTTACTTTATTTTGAATGCGTCATTGCTCCATCCTTTTCGTATGAAAAGGTATTGTTACAAATTACATGTACTTTTGTATTAAATTACATGTACTATTGTATTAGATAGCTCGCAATTTGTAGATAGGCGAGAGCCACAGGATATGCTCGACTGAGAGTAGCTTCGAGTTGGAGTCTGACTCTGGGACTGGACTTCTCGGACATACACGTACACGCGTAGACGCACGCTAGAGTCGGACATACACGTACACGCGTAGACGCACGCTAGAGCTAGAAAAGCCTGTTGAAATTTAGGTTTGAAAGGCCCGTATAATTAGGTTTGAAAGGCCCGTATAATAGAAATCGCGCGTTATTTTGGGGTATCTTTTGTGTGACGGGTACGTGAAAGGGTATCCGTCTTAAGGGAGTAATGTGAAAAGGGTCGATTATATATTTTAATAGAAATCGCGCTAGAACGCCCCTTCCTTACCTTAGGTGAGAGGATTGATGTTCTAGTCCCCCCAGGGTGGATGAAAGGGGGAAAACGTACCTTTAAATGTCTTTTGTATCCTGTCTTTTGTATCAGAACCTTTTTATGAACCTTTAAATGTCTTTTGTATCCACTAGAGAAAGCTAGGGCTTTTCAAGCCCGATTTTAAGCTCGATTTGAAGCTCGATTTTACTTTCAGTAAGGAATCCCTTAGGTAAAAGTGTGATCCAAACTTTAGCTATTGTTCGTAAACATAAGAGGCTATCTCTCCGAGTTATATTCGGACACAATTAAGCAACCCTCCCCCCCGTCATCCGCACTAAACACGTTAGATCGACTAACAGCCTATCTTGATGTCGTCTCACGAGGGCAAATCTCCCTCCCGTCATCCGCACTAAACACGTCAGATCGACTAACAGCCTATCTTGATGTCGTCTCACGAGGGCAAATCTCCCTCCCTCTTTCACCCCAAGCATAGGGGGTAGCATAGGGGGTATGGGGGAAAGCCCAAGCATAGGGGGTAGCATAGGGGGTATGGGGGAAAGTCAAATTAGAATCACCTCTTCCTCACTCGAAGAGGAGTCAAAAGGAATCACCTCTTCCTCACTCGAAGAGGAGTCAAAAGAGTAAAGAAGAAGCTGAAAGTTCCTAAGGAAGAGATTGCTAAAGGACAGCTTAGGAAAATCACTCGTTCTCAACTCAGGGTATAGAGTCAAGCCCCGGACCCCAAAGAGGTAGGGGCGAAGAGCACAGACCCTGGGCCAAATCCCGGACCCCAAAGAGGTAGGGGCGAAGAGCACAGACCCTGGGCCAAATAGAGAGTATGTCTCTCCGGAAGTAATAGGGGGAATAAGGAATTTCGCGCGCGCGTAAGTGTGTTACCTCCCTCCCTCCGTCCTCCAGTCCTCGTCCCTCAGTCATCTTGGGCCAGACGGTCAATACGAACGCTCTCGGTGGCCAGACGGTCAATACGAACGCTCTCGGTGGCCAGACGGTACGAACGCTCTCGGTCTGGCCCTTGCTCTGCTCTCTCTCCCGTTCTAGCCCTGAAGCTAGAACGTACTACTGGTCTCTCTCGTCTTCATAGTCTTTTTTATCGGTTGTGATTTTGATCTACCTTCCCTTGTTCCCTGAAACCCCCTCTATCTTGGGTATGGAGCCTCGGCCCTGTATATATATTTGGCGTCAGCTTTTCCTACAAGTCCTCCCTTTATGGGAGGTTCCCCACCTGTAGGATGATCCGCAATTACAGTCGAGAACGTCGCGATAATAAGAGCCCTATGCCTTGCACGATCGGTATATATTAATTGCTTGTCCACAGTGCTTAGCAAGAATTGGGAAGCGGATTCAATCGTTGCCTGAATGTGTTGTGAACGAAAACCAGTCGCCCTTTCGTCACTAGTTTGATCGCTTAGAAATGAGGATGCCGGTCCATAGGATGCGTTTCTCGCTTTTTTCGCGACCCACTCTATATGGTTTAGTCGTCTTCTCGTGGGACTCAATCGACCTCGCTCAATCTGTTAGTCGTCTCGTCCCTTTGGCATCTTGTCCAGGCATATGTGTCCCTAGTGAGTACTTATGCGCGGGGTGTCTATGTTGCTGAACGCTTGCTAAGAGTTAGTGTATTGCCGTGCCCCCCTCTCGGCAACCCCTTAACGAACTGAACTAGCCCCTTCCTTAACGAACTAGCCCCTTAACGAACTGAACTAGCGGCAACCCCTTAACGAACTAGCCCACGGAGCGGTACATAGACCTGAGCATTATTGGGTTAGGGCCTGAGCATTATTGGGTTAGCGTTGTAATCAGTGCAACAGTCGTTTTCACCCTAGACGTCAACTTGTAGGTTTCTTTATAAAGAATGGACTTAAAGGCGGTTAGCCACGGACCCGACCTGCGGGACTTCAACCCACTCTGCCTTATTCCGGCTCTCCCTTCTTTTCCTTCTGGCATTCTGAGATCCTTTATTCCGGTGACAGCTTGTCTCCTCTGTGCGCATAGGGTATGGTTAGCCTATGAACTGACAGCGGTACGATCTTTCGGACCAGACCTTCATCCGAGTGCTCTCGGGTCGTACTTTACAGAGGCATCCCTTTTAGTTGAGCTTTACAGAGGCAGCATCCCCTTTAGTTGAGACAGAGGCAGCATCCCCTTTAGTTGAGACAGAGGCAGCATCCCCTTTAGTTGAGACAGAGGCATCCCTTTTAGTTGAGTTTTGTCTGTGTTTGGTTTTAATTGCGTTTTGTCTGTGTTTGGTAAAATTCCTGACCTGGTTTCTGGTGTGGCTGCACCTCTCTTCATAGAGGAGCTTTTCGCCAAGCGTTCTGCCGCACACCGCGTATGCCCTCGTCAATTTGTCTTCAGAGTCATTCACAACGTTCAACGACCTATCATACGATGATTTTTCGTGCCTTTTTTCATCAGTCAAAAATTTATTCATTCCAAGCCCTCGAATCCTATCCTTCTTTTATAGCTATAGCTGAAATCGCGCTAGAACGCTAATTATAAGTAAGGGCCTTAGGTGAGAGTGATATGAATTCGGTGTTCGAGTCCACCCGAGTGGGATGAGAGAGAGGTCACGTACCTTTTCATATTCTTTTCAAGCCCTTATCTTCCTTAGACAAGTCTAAGGCTTTTCAAGCTCGATTTTAAGCTCAAAAATAGCTCAAAGCCCTAAATTGGATCAATTAATTTCTTATAAGGAATTGCTTCGGTGAAAGTTTGTATGTTGGCTATTTTAATATATGTATGCCTTTTTAGGAGATTATAGCTGGATCTCTTAGGTAGGAAGAGCTGGATCTCTTACCTAGGAAGTAGGTAGGAATAGCTAGGTAGGAAGAGCTGGATCTCTTACCTAGGAAGTAGGTAGGAATAGCTAGGTAGGAATAGCTGGATCTCTTAGGTAGGAAAATCTTGTAGTATCTGACCCCCGAACACCCCATTTTATTGACCAATAGTTCAATGCGGGCGAAGGCTCAACTCCCTCACTCTTTTATTGACCAATAGTTCAATGCGGGCGAAGGCTCAACTCCCTCACTCTTCAATGCGCGCGAAGGCTCAACTCCCTCACTCTTCCCCCCCGGATAGGAGGTACAATTTTCCAGTTCCCCCCGGACCCGGATAGGAGGTACAATTTTCCAGAATCGGAAATTTTCCACTTCGTTAACATTGCGTATATGTCCCTACGCACCACTTCGTTAACATTGCGTATATGTCCCTACGCACCAGTAGAGAGAATGTAGCCGCACCAGTAGAGAGAATGTAGCCGCACCAGTAGAGAGAATGTAGCTGATGCAGCTCAAAATTGGAGCGCTAACCCTTTTAATTTACTATATTTAGGGGCGCTTGCTTCCCTCTCCTGTCCTCTTAGTACCGCGGTCCTAAACCGTATTTTTGACTTAATATGGCCTTTTTGACTTATATGGCCTTTTTGACTTATATGGCATTTTTGACTTATATGGCCTGGCTTGCTAGGCCAGACGGTAACAACTCGTTTCAGACGGTCAAAACTCCTTTCAGACGGTAACAACTCCTTTCAGACGGTCAAAACTCCTTTTTTTGAATCTCCCTGTCCTGCTCGGACAGACTTTGTCGTTCGGTTTGGTGTCGTTCTAGTGGTTAATGCTTTTTGTCATGTCCGATTTATCGTGCCTTTTCTCTGTACCTCATAAGTCTATCTGGTACGGAGCCTCGGTCGGTCATCTCGCGTGGCCGGTCCCTAATTCCCTGCAGGCTGACCGGGCGTATGCCATGGATGGTCTTGTTCCAGACAGAGCCCTATGCCTCCCAATCAGCAATCATTGGGTAGCCCAGACCGCAAATATATAGTAAGGGCGTTGCTTTCTTGTGTTGTTGCCAAAAAGCAGCTCCAAGCTTTCTGTCACCAGTGGTACACGCGTACTCCCCACGTGCTAGGTTTGCGCCTATAGTGACTATTCCATGTCCTCTTAGGTCGCCTCTTCTCTCCTGGTCTTACTCGCTCCGAATTGGGGCTATACCTGCTGCTGAATTCCTTCGCATTCCACGGTCCGTGTAGTAGTTCAGCAAGCCTCGACCCTTCCCCTTGGGTCTTTTTTGAAGCTTCCTCCACACCTGGGCAGGGGGCATTTCCTTAGGGTCTGTCTCTTCGGTACCCTATTTCTATCCCTACCACGGATTTTCACATAGTTCCGGGGGCCCCGGGGGGGGTTGTTCTGTCTTATCCATCCCGAGGTGCTCCGTAGGCCGCTCGGGCCTAGCTGTCGGATTTCAACCGACCTGTCGTAAATTCCCAGCCTGAAAAGTAATGTTGGTCAACAAATCTCCATCCGGTACCATCACTTTCATCTGGGCGTAGAACCCACGAACTCCTTGTGTATTCCCTTGGGCGTAGAACCCACGAACTCCTTGTGTATTCCCTCGAGTTGCAGCGGACTCTCTTTTACCATACTACTCTTTTACCGTACTACTCTTTTACCGTACTACTCTTTTACCGTACTACTCTTTCCGGAAAGGTAGTTTCTTAATTGATTGCAGCTTAATTGATTGCACTATCTCTTGTGCAGCTTAATTGATTGCACTATCTCTTGAAAGAGGTGCGAAGCCTTTCACTCTGATCTTTGGCTCCCCCTCTGCCCGAACCCGAACTTTCGGAGAAGAAAAAGAGAGGGCCTTATATTAGACTCTTGCTTTTGAGTTGAGAGATGAACTTCTGTGCTTCGCGTCGAATATTTGATCACTCGCCCTTATCTTATCGGCTCTTCCCCGAACCGGCATATTCAATCTTTCCATTTATACCCCGAACCGGCATATTCAATCTTTCCATTTATACCCCGAACCGGCATATTCAATCTTTCCATTTAGACTCCTTCCATGAACTCTAACCATCTACTCTCCATTCCCGTCATTATCAGTGCTTTTATGCCGAGGAGTGAAATAGCGTAGCCTCAGACACTAGGCCGAATGTCGCTACATGCTACTCCTCCTGTCGAGCTCTTTAACCCTCTCCTTAGAACTTATATGTATGGCGAGCCCATTACGGTTCTCAGCACCTTACTATATATTGGGGCGGTCGGGCTCGATCGGTCGATCCCAGTCGTTCATGGTACCACATAGGTCTACAATGGCATGTAGCCATTTACTCTTGGAAGTCACGTAAGACTATTGCTAAGCTGGCGTTACCGATCGCGACGACCGATGGGAGAGGGCAGACGTCAAGGTCAAGGTCAAGGAGGGTTCGAACGAGAGGATAGAGTCTATGAGACACCATTTACGACTCTTGCTTAGGGTGGAAGGGTTCGACCATAGGGAGTGGAAGTCTCAGTTGCAGCTTAAGTAGTTACCACACTTTCTTTAGATTCCACGAACGTAGATTTAATTATATGAGAATTACCTTAAAACCTACTTTGAGCGTGAGTAAATTCCCAGTATAGAAAGAAGTCAGAGCCTGGCTGACCTAGTGACCGTTAGTCACTATAAATTAATTAAGATACTAATTGCCTCTCTAAGAGTGAACCCAAACAGAACTGAACTTCTATATTCATACACTTTCTTTAATCACATCCGTGTGATTCAAATTAGAATATGAAACGGATTGCTAATAAGAGTCAGACTAAATGGTCTTTCATTGCGCCATTTACTCTTTCCGTCGAGCCTCAATATAGTCTTTATAGCACTCACCACAATTGTCTTTTTGAGCACTTCTCATCCCTAGCCTTTACTACTCATCCCTAGCCTTTACCCCTACCTAGCCTTTACTACTCATCCCTAGCCTTTACCCCTACCTAGCCTTTACTACTCCCTATCCTTTACTATAGAGGATAAGTTCAATTAAATTGAACTAAGAGACATTCCATTTATGGAAAGCTAATTTTCGAGTTAGATTTCAGATGAAAGATCGGTCTTTACAATATGCTTAAGACATACAACTCTGGATTCGAACGAGATAGGAGATAATAAGAATTATCATTGTGTGAGCAAGAGCTAGTCAATCGTGTACCTTTGACATAATTACTTACTAGGTTTTTGGGCCTCAGCAAGAGTGGTTCTGGGTCTTAGATTCTAAAGCACTTTGGATCTGCCCCAGTCGGAAAGAACCCTGTTGTCTTTTCTCTCCCTCCTTATATGAATTTCGGCCCGAAAGCATTCTATGTATTGAGAGCCTGATCTAGGATTTCCTTACTTTCTTTCTCGCCTATCCTCAATTCTTTCTATTTTTGTGCCTATTCTATTGGGGGTGGTGCCGCCCCTCAAGCCAATTCCCGGCCAAACAAAGTCAAGGAACTACCTGCTCTCATTGCAGGATGTAGCTGTCGCTCTCAAGCGGCTCCCTATGGTCCGTCGCTTCCTTGGGTCCCTGAGAGAGAAAATGAGCTTGATAGCTCAGCTGTAATTAGGCGGGAAGAAGGGCACGAGGTAAAGGAAGGGAATGCCGGAAGAAGGGCACGAGGTAAAGGAAGGGAATGCCTTAAAACGGTTCTTGTCTTCGGCCCGCGTCGCCCCATCTTAGTCGCTTTGCTCTAAACGGATCCCTAAGGCAGTGCAAGAGGTCTGGTCTCGCATAGGTCGTCAATGGTGTTAGCAACTGAAAGGAGCGAGAGCGACGACTAAGCATGAGGAAGGTGCGATAGCCACGTGGTACACCCTTGACTCTTATTGACTCTTGCTATTGACTCTTTCCAATGACTCTTTCCGTCGCCATTGACTCTTGCTATTGACTCTTTCCGTCGCCATTGACTCTTGCTATTGACTCTTTCCAATGACTCTTTCCGTCGCTTCCTTGGGCCTTCCATTGCTTTCGCTGTCAGCTCATAGCTCATTCTAATTTCGCAGCAAGACTCGTTCATTCATGAGTCTCCATTTGCGGGTTGGCTGCTAAAACAAGGGAGGAGCAGGTGTACGTTTAGGGAGGAGCAGGTGTACGTTTAGGGAGGAGCAGGTGTACGTTTAGGGAGGAGCAGGTGCTACGTTTAATTAATCTAAGATCTGAGTGGTCCGCTCATGGATACCCTTCCCTTTTCTTTGAGGGTGGAGTTCATGGCTATTCAAAACAACTTTAGATCTACAGCTCCTTAGAGTGCTTACTAAGAGGGTGCCCCATTGAGGGTGCCCCATTGACTCTTTCCTGCCATACGTTACTTACTCGCATCTTCCCTCTCCCGAGGCTTAGATAGTGATAGTAATCCCTCTTCAAATGATAGTAATCCCTCTTCAAACCTTCCATCGTACGTTGGTGGAGTGATCCCTCCTGAAGTGCATTTCTTTATGGTTTCCTTCTTGCGGCTGATGGACTCAATTGCAGAGCTGGAGTCCCCACTTATACGGGAGTGGGGCTCAGACCTATCTTTATTAGATGCTCTATTAGGGGAGAGCCGCTTGGTCCGAGTGAGAACGACGCGGGTAGATCTTTCTACGTGAAGAATGCCATGAACGCAATACTGTAATAGGGTACGAGTGAGAACGCTTTAATTGTCCGACTTTAATTGTCCGAGTGAGAACGCTTTAATTGTCCGCTCGCGCGTCTAACGCTTTAATTTCCGTTCGCGCGTCTAACGCTTTAATTGTCCGACTTTAATTGTCCGAGTGAGAACGCTTTAATTTCCGCTCGCGCGTCTAACGCTTTAATTTCCGTTCGCGCGTCTATATTATAAAGAAAGTGGTCATCATCTTGAAGAAAGTGGTCATCTGGATTCAACTCAAATTGCTCTTTACCTAATTATTAGGAAGCCTTCCTCGTGATGCGGATTACAACTTAACTTGTTGTAATAGCTATATACGCAATAGACTCTATATATAAGTCAGTGAGGCAAATAAGGGTTTAGCACTTTAGACTCTTCCCATATCAAGGATCTCCCCAGAGAAGTCACATGATGCCCTTCATACGTGACTTTATCCGTTTCAACAATACCTTTTTTTCATTCTTTAGGTTTTTACGCGGCTTTCTCACTTTCTTTCTTATTTGGCCCCATTGAAAACATGGGTTAGGCTCATTCGTACTTTTATTGAGACTCCCCATGGGGGGTTGGATTACTTTCTTTCGCAATTACTATACAGGGCATGCGCTCCTTACGGGGAACCTTATCCGAATGGCATTGCCTCCTTCTCTTTCATGCCTTGTAATAGTAATTGGATCTCTCGGGTAGGAGACATAGTAATTGGATCTCTCGGGTAGGAGACGAGTCCATAACTCGGGTAGGAGACTAGTCCATAATAAGATTGGATTGAACCCCCTCGTACCATGCCATTATGCATATAGTTCAGAAGGCAAAGTGAGGCACGCTATGAAGTTCATCGTTATGAGGTCAATCTAAGTTGATCGTTATGAGGTCAATCTAAGTTCATCATTATGAGGTCAATCTAATCTATTAGCGTCTGACTCCACTGTAAGTAGCGTCTGACTCCACTGTACTGTAAGTAGCGTCTGACTCCACTGTAAGAAGTCATGCGCCCGGAAGTCAGAAGTCATGCGCCCGGAAGACCTATCAAAGAGGAATGGGTCTTTTCTCCTGGTTCTCCGAAGAATGGGTCTTTTCTCCCGGTTCTCCGAGGAATGGGTCTTCTCCTGGTTCTCCGAGGAATGGGTCTTCTCCTGGTTCTCCCGCTGACCTTAGTCAGTCTCTAGCGTCATCTTGATTCGCTCCTAAACTCTCCTTTCAGTTCTAGGTTCTAGGATTAGATTGAATATAGTTCATGAATTTACGACTAGACTAGTCAGTTATGACTTCGACGTATAAGATGAAACTCTTGATCCGCTGCAAGAGCTCATTTATTCAGGCCCCAGTCGCTGTAGATATATAAATCTTTGTCAGTGCTTAAATATCTTCAATCTTATTCTATCCTTAGGCTTTCTTCGTGCCTCAGAGTCCTCCTCTTTCTAAGTTCCTTATTGCATCTTTTTTATTTCGTAATAGTTCTTAAACTAAAGTGAGTCCCAAAAGGGGTATAGTATGAAGGAGCTACCCCGTATAGTAGCTCCCCCGTATAGTAGCAGTAGATCCCCCGTCCCGTATAGTAGATCCCCCAGTAGCAGGAGCTCCCACGTCCCGTATAGTAGATCCCCCGTCCCGTATAGTAGATCCCCCTCTTTTTTTACGCGCTGTACTGATCACTTATATCAGTCTGAACTCTCTTTTTTTCCTGCATCCTTAAGAGGATCGATTTCCTTCTACTCGGAACCTCTGTCTACTCGGAACCTCTGATTATATGCCTGTTCTCGGATTCGTATTGACTTCTTTGAAGACCGTACCGTACTTCCTTCTTTGAAGACCGTACTTCGATCTTCTTTTCTGTTACTATGTAAGATGCGAAACTCTCCGCATCCATTTTCTCTATGTCTTGTTTTAAGTGCTCCCTAGGTCAATGCTGTGCTCCCTAGGTCAATGCTAGGCTCCCTAGGTCAATGCTAGGTCAATGATTTAATCTATGTATTGTGTAAAGTAGTCAAGCCGGGGTGTAAAGTAGTCAAGCCGGGGTGTCAAAGTAGTATTGATTTATAATTGTTTTGAGCCTCTGGATCTAGGAAGGAGAAGTTGGAATCCCTTGTTTATTCCCTAATTCTAATTCGCATGAGACCTTACCCTCATGAGACCTTACCCTTTAATAAGGGTGTGTGACAAGTAGATGATCCGATTGTGGGGAATTGAATTTGGGGCACTTGAATATGGTTAAAGTGTTTATGTAACTGATCGTGCCAAAGGCATGAGTCTCTCGTTATTCTTTAACTTGTTTTTTTCATTTGCTTACAATAAGGTGGCCAAACTAGGTCTTTGTACGAAAGCGCCTCCACTCACTCCGGATGAGTGGAATCAATTAAACGAGGTCTTATCAAGCCTTGTGCCTAAAGTGTGTATTGCCTAGATCTTTATAGATCTTTATATCAAGTCAAGTTGGAACCCCGTAGGCATCAAAATGCATTTGCCTGCCTTCAGTTAGATCTGAACTAGAAGGTATGCTAAAGCCAAAAAGATATTTGCTAAATTGGGGAATGCCTAGTTCTTTCTGTTCTGGGGGAATGCCTAGTTCTTTCTGTTCCGCCTAGTTCTTTCTGTTCTGCCTAGTTCTTTCTGTTCCGCCTAGTTCTTTCTGTTCTGCCTAGTTCTTTCTGTTCTGCTCTTTCTGTTCTGCCTAGTTCTTTCTGTTCTGGGGGAATGCCTAGTTCTTTCGAGCTAGTTCTTTCGAGCTAGGTGTGCCCCTAGCTCAATTAATTCCATCGAGTAAGGCCATTCCATCGACCCTAGCTCAATTAATTCCATCGAGTAAGGCCATAACATTGATAGTGTTTTTTGAGCCTACGCTCCGGGGTGTCAAAGTAGTGAAGAAAACATAATTTAAGCGGGAATTCAAACAAGGGCATGCACTAATATATCCGGCTAGCTTCCATCCGGATCTGGAAGGATCGACTCGAAAGAATAAACTTTAGTAAGAAAAAGAGATCTCAGTTCCATATCTGTAGATCCGTTGAAGGTAGAATTGGAGCCTAAACTCTCTTTTACTCGGAGCGTAGAAGTGCTCAGGCTCTGGTTCGATTTAGGGACTAGACTGGAATTCTTTCTTTGGCGAGCTTACTTCCAATCATAACCCACCAGACCCATGTGGAGTTCTAGGTTTCTTACTCGGTTACGATCTAAAGTGTTTTTAAATTAACACTGATTTTAGTATATGAATGCAGACGCTAGGATAGGGCTAGGATAGGCTAGATATGCAGACGCTAGGATAGGCTAGATCGCATGCGTGAAGGCCAGAGAGCACCCGTCAGGATAGGGGATCAAGATCTTAATGATAATGACACGCGAGACCCCCACTACTAGGGAGCGCGAGACCTCCACTACTAGGGAGAGGGTTAAAGAGCTATCCACTAGGGAGTTAAAGAGCTATCCAATAGGGAGATATAGAGTACCTATTCAGTCTAATAGTGAGACCATCTAAGGTAAGGGGCATACCTAGATCATATAATTCTTTCGGGTAGATTGATCAAATCAAAGTCTTCTTAGATAAGGGAGAGGGAATCCCTCTTAAGGCTCGCAATACCTTAGGGGAGTAGCGCGACTAGAAATACAGCTAAAAGAGTTGCATTATGCGCGAGCCATGCTTTCTTATCTTAATGAGTCATAGTCGGCCCTAATATTCACTTTTCCCCTTTGGGGAGATAGAGAGAGATAGGTTTGTTCTAGTTTGGTAGAGTGAATAACTACTACTACTGGCGCAATGACATGAACGACTGTATATGAAAAGCTCAAATCAAAGTGTTTTCGTTATACGCGTGAGAGGAGCTCATTATAATCTAATTTAAGATAGGCGAGAAAGTCAGGGGCAAATATAATGACGCGCGAGACCATAGGGCCGAGTGTAACATATTCGACGAACGTACGAGTTCATATCTCATATTCACGACCTCTTGCTACGAAGTTTAGTAGGAGACCCTATGGGGTCGTTGGAATCGACCGATCTTATTGGGAGATAGAATCAAATTGCGAAGAGCGAATGAATGAGCGAGAGGGGCGAGAGTAGCAGTAGCGACGAACGAACGAAGTGACAGACCCGATTAGGGACGAAGGGCTCGACCGATAATAGCAGTGAGAGGGTATCAAAAAACTAGATATGCGAGAGGGTATCTTCATACTTAAGAATGACTAAGTAGAATAGTAGAAATAGCCTAGCATAGCAGAGGAGGGAAATAGCCTAGCAGAGGAGGGAACGAATGAACGCCTAATATAAAAGTAAATTCCGCTTGAACAAAAAAGATAGAAAGATGAGCGGGCCATTATCAGTTATTCACATTTCTCTAACGCTAATCTCGAAGACGATCAAATCGCGCTTTCCGGGATGAATTACCCATTCGATCAAGTACGCATATACCCGCCCGCAGCTCCAAAAGGAGCGAATACACCTCCAGTCTTTCGCTCTTTCTTATTTAGCTCGAATTGAGAGGAGCTAAGACGCCTCGAAGGGAGAGGGGCGAGTGAGAAGGCAGGTTTCTCACTTTTATCATTTGATAATGAAGATGACGCTCTAATTTAGGGGCAGATCCTATACGTTTTTAAGAGAGGGGCAGATCAAGATACGTTTTTAAGAGCCATGAACTACTTTCCTATGCCCTTAGGATTATATGCCCACTATCCTCGGGAGCAGCGCTCACTCCATTATCTAATGGTGCTACGCCTGCAGCTGCTTTAGGTGCATCCGCTTTAGATCTTCCGCTTCCGCTTTAGGTGCATCTTCTGCTTTAGGTGCATCTTCTGCTTTAGGTGCATCTTCCTCTTTATCCTCGGGTTGAGCCTGAATTGAATAAGCCCTCCCTTACTCGGGTTGAGCCTGAATTGAATAAGCCATCCCTTATGGGAAATAGGTTATAGCACTTTAGTTAGAAATAGGTTATAGCACTTTATTGTCCCGTCTGCTTATGCCTCTCTCACTCTCTCTTCTTCCTTTGAGTCTGTCCCCACCTCTGGGTCCTTTGAGTCTGTCCCCACCTCTGGGTCAGGAACGTAAACATCTTTCTTTCTCTTTCCTGTGATTCTAATTCTAATGTGCCTCCCGTTATTTTTATTCTAATGCTAATGTGCCATCCCGTGATTCTAATGCTAATGTGCCCTCCCGTTATTCCTATTCTAATGTGCCCTCCCGGGCTTGAGTTTCAGCTTTTACTGAAACTAGGGAAAGGGGGGTGTCCCGAACTTAAACAAAACTGAACTAGGGAAAGGGGGATGTCCCGAACTTAAACAAAGATTAGAGTTGACTTAATATAGATATAGAAGTCAGATACGCTCAAACTACAAGGACCAGTCTCTCCCTCTCCAGTAAGTCGTTCATTGAACCTCCTCCAGTAAGTCGTTCATTGAATTCAAAAAACACAACTAAAGCCCCTTACTTTAAAGCGAACGCTACAAAGACTGATCATTTCACTGCGAACGCTACAAAGACTGATCATTTCACTACGAACGCTACAAAGACTGATCATTTCACTCGCTCCTCTCTCTCCAGTCGAGCCCTTCGCCCCTTAAGGTAGATCCTATCTGACGATGCCCTTATCAGTCGAGGCCTCCCTCGCTCCTTTAATTAAAACCTTTCGTGTTGGGAGTCTCATGCTTTACAACTTGACCTATGCTAAAGTCGAATATCTTTGACCTATGCTAAAGTCGAATATCTGAATGATGGTCTATGGAGATCATTCCTAAGGGGGGATGACTCTGCTCTTTCTGGGGGGAAGACTCTGCAATGCCTCTTTTTATCGAGCCTAAGGGGGGAGGACTCTGCTCTTTAATGCCTCTTTATCGAGCGACGCCCAATAAAGCTTAGCACATAAGGGAATGAGTTCCCGCCTAGCGGGTAAACGGCAGCCTCTGATGTGGAATGAAAGCGAATTCGTTAACTAAATTACTGTAGTAGGGAAATTGACTTTGCACTTATTTAACGCGTGCCTCTTTTAATTCACTCCCGTAGTTCGCGGATATTGAATCACTCCCGTAGTTCGGATATTGAATTCAATGATAGAGTAGCTTAAGCACCATAGAGTAGCTTAAGCACCCGGGCAGGGACAAGCATTGTTAGTGACCCGCCCTGGGCCCGTCTTCTAGGCAGTGACAGATCCTTAATTTAATGGATGCTCCAAATCTAGTTTCAGGAGTGAAGAAGCAGATCCTATATGCGATGCAACTCTCATTCTTTATGCGATGCGACTCTCATTCTTTAGTCTGGGACTGGGAGGAGTCTTAAGGGATAATTCGTAATCAGTGCATCTCAAGTTCTGAGTACCAATTACTATTGTTTTTTTACTAAACTGAACTTCAAGTTTCGTGGTCCAGAATACATTTGGAACCTATAGCAGTAGCAGGGCATCTTTCGGGAAAGCGCTTATGCACAGTTAAGGGAGGAAGATTTATGAGTAAGGGAGGCCTCTGATCTTCCTTTTCACTCCTCTGCTACGCTATTTACGACTATACTCCAGAGTGACGCTATTTACGACTATCCTTATCCTGCTATTTACGACTATCCTTATCCTCCAGATCCTCCAGAGTGACGCTATTTACGACTATACTCCAGATCCTCCAGAGTGACGCTATTTACGACTATACTCCAGATCCTCCAGAGTGACGCTATTTACGACTATACTC
>JBBMKF010083092.1:0-21246 GCA_037834155.1 Curcuma caesia
GAGGTACTTATATTATATACAGGCGGATTAGAACTTATATTATGAATGCAGGGCCTTTGGGGCTATTTATCTCCCCATGCATAGTTAATTTCGGAATTTATATTTATTTTAGGAATTTACTATATTTTTGGGGGGTCTAAGCTATTTTGTTTGCGCTGATTCTCTGCTCTCCCGGCTTCGATCGCACGAATGGAAAGCAGTACTCGGCGACCAGTACTCGGCATGGAATAGAACCCGGCTACTTTCACGGTCTTATTCGATCTGATTCACTCTATCGCTTCAGTCGACTACGCAACATTAATTAATAAGCCAGGGATATATATATGGAGTATTACTATATCTCTCGACTATTAGACCCTTTAGACTTGTACTCATATCAGGTCTTCCGCACTCTCCCTCTACCCGCCGCACTCCACTTCGTTCCGTTTGTCTCTTCCTTTGTTCTCTACCGCTATTACTTTATTGTGCTCGTGGAGCTGCACATCTCCTAATGGTTGCAAAGCTGCAATTGGCCCTTCCAGTCGTCATCGGTCTACGTCCCCTTTCCGCTCTACTGTCCGGGAAGCATCTCGTCCGCTCTATTCCGAGCCCGAGCAGCAGTGGCCTGGAGCTCTTCTCTGGTTTGGCTACTGTCCCTGTTTGGGGAAGGGAGTGATTGGAGGTCTGGTCCTGATCTCGTGGAATACTCATGAAGCGGGGAACTTGCCTGAATCGAGGGAGGGCCTCGACTAGTGGTGCAGCTCTCGAGGGAGGCTATTACGGTAAGGCAGCCTAAAATAAATATAAATTCCGAGGGCAGTCTGTCCGGAATGAAGCTCTATCGAGGGAGTGAAGACCGACCGGTCCGGATGGCCTAGTCCGGGAAGGGAACTGAATCGAGGGAGGGCCTCAGCTGAAAAGAACAATGGGAGCTGCCCTTAACAAGACCCGGAAGTCGGGCTGTTGCTCCAAACTTCACTATGCCGATGCAGCGAGTGGAATGAACTCGCAAGAACAGCCAAGCAAGAAATGCTCAGCCCTACTCTTGATGGTGGACAAATGAGGGCGCGACGAGAGGGACGAGCGAAGAAAGAAGACCGCTTCAGCATTGGAGGAGAAGTCCGCATTCCTATCCATTGAGTGCGACGCCAGCCGGGTTGAGCTTCGGTGCGCGATCGTGAACTTCTCCTTGAGTGTCGGGTTAGCCTATCTTCCCAGCGCAGGCCGATGGCTACTTCTCTACGTCGTTTCGCTATGCCGCTCCTTTGCTTTGGTCAGAAAAAGGGTAGTCAACTAAGGCCTTCGGAGGAGGGGGACGAGATTCCATTTACCCCGTGCAACCGCTATCCAATGGGCCGTGCGTAGCTATCCATAGCATGTCCGCCTAACCCATCTCTGCCCCGGAGGAAAGAGGTAGAACTTCTTGTGGAGTCGGTTCTTTTGTCTTTCTTAAATGAAATGAAGAAGAGAAGCCTCACAGGGATCGAGAGAGCATGCATGATCAACTATGTCCTGATTTGAAGTAGAGTCTGATCGTCGGTTCGAATCCCGTCCCCGCCTAAGAAAAGAAGAAGGTCCCCCCCTAGGGCTCGTTCATTCCGATTCCACTCGCTCGGTAGGATGAGCAGAGGAATCAGAACCCCACTAGCGGTAGGCAGATGACAAGGTCAAAGTGTAGCCAAGTGGAACTGCCTTGATTCATTCGACTTCGCAAGAGCTCCTTATGCGTGCGCTTGATTCTTTTCTCCGACTTCGCATCTATCTCTTGATCTATCTCTATTTCTGATTGATTGCGATGGCCATGGAGAACTTTACTGCCGCACTCCACTTCGTTCCGTTTGTCTCATTCGACTTCGCAAGAGCTCTATGAAAGATTCAATTTAGATTCTCTTTCGCATCTCGACTTCGCTTCGTCGCCCTCTTCGCCCATGCTTCCTTAACCGACCACTTGTCCGCTCGCTCATCCCGCTCGCTTGCTCGCTTCACTTATCTTAATGATCTGAGGCGGGAAAGTTTTGGAAGGGCCCATGCCAACTGTCCTGCCCGAGATCGAACTCCTGCATAGGCTAGCATAGGCGCATAGGCGGCATACCGAACCCCGCTGAGTCCAGTCCCAGGCAGAGAGGTGGGGAGAATCAAACCCGAGGCAATGAGCATATAATGAGAATGAGATAATGGCCCCCGCTTTATACCCCAGATCAGTCCTGGTCTAGTCTCCTCTTTCTGTCTTTCTTATTATACTATGCGAAGTCGAAAGTCTCAGATCAGAGCCGAGAAATAAAGGAGCGCTTGAGTAAGTCGGGAATTCATGGAAGCCATCTTTCACAAGATGAATGCCGGAAGAGTCTGCCAGCGAGAATGAAGCGTGCCAGAATGCCGAACCCGTTAACAAGTAGATGCCTCAGTTGCTTTGACTACTGAACCATGTGCTTGCAATTGTGGTAGTCTTTTCTGAAGCTTGATCGTGAGGGATCCACTCTACAAGGAAGATGAATGGGCTTTGTCAAGCCAACACTCGTACGGGCGCTGAGGACAATTCGGGACATCGGTTGGAGAGCTGGGGGACAGAATGAGGGAAGTGGGCGGCTAAGCAAGTCCAGTCGGGAGAAGGGTCTAATAGTCGAGAGATATAGTAATACTCCATATCCCTGGCTTATTAATTAATGTTGCGTAGTCGACTGAAGAAGCTGGGGGATCAGAGGTGATGTCGAGATCGGGAGGAAAGTCGTCTACCAGGCTCAAGTTAGAGATGCGGGAAGAGTTCCGTTCAGAAAGGTGCGAACTCGACATGGAGGGAAGGCTCTTATAATCACATATAAGGAAGAGTGCCTAACCTAAACAATAGAACGTGTGCGAATTCGATCAGAAAGAATGTAACCGATCATTCCAGATCTTTTTATTTATTGTCTTTCCACATGGCATCGAGCTTCAGACTAAGAAGGAATAACGGGCGAACTCCAGGAGCGGGAGCTACTACTGGCCCAAGCGGAAGTCCGGATGGGTAGTAGCGAGCAAAGAGTGAATGTTGCTCCGTCGACTTCATCAGTCTTTCTCACTCAATAGAAGGATCTCGAGAAAGGGAATGCTTTCGGAAGTTGCGAAGGAGCTCTTGCGAAGTCGAATTAGGCCCGCACAGCGACGTAGCAATGACGCGGCCGACTCAAACCGATAGCAAAGCGAGAACCACTCGGGTGCCTCCTCCAAACCAAGAAAACAAGGGGTCCACTGAAGAGCTAGCACCAAAAGCGCCGAGAGACGAAGACAGATGAGAGATGCTGGCTGGTGTGATCACCGATACCGAGAGACTCCTCTGCGTCACGTTCTTTACTTAGGCCGCGACTACGATGTCGTTCGAGCCGGGTCACTCCCACCTTTTCAGTTCTACTCACCGTCCCCGTGCTTAGCGGGTTTCGTTCGGGCATGTCTCCGCCGTCAAGCGTTCGCTCCTCTCTCCCGATCTCTTCCCATGAGCACAGCACAACTATTCATTTATAATGAGAATATGAATTGAGATTGAGGATGAGACATCCACATATACGTGAATTGTAAGGAGCTGCGATCCGACGAAAGGAGACGACGGGCACTTCCTTTTCTTTAGATGTCCAATGTCTAACCTTCTTTCTTGGAGTGGTCTAATCCCATCTTCCTCACCTCATGCCGAAGACCTTTTCTTCTAAGTGAGAATTCTAAGTTAGAACCATAGCTGCTTGCACTCATCTATCCATGAAAGCAAGAACGAATGCAGCAACGAATAGCCGTGGGTTATAATTCTCATGGGAGGGGACCACTGTTGAGTTCGGACCACTGTTGAGTTCATCAAGGAGCTTTCGATCCACCGGCCCATTCGCGAGCCCACCTTAGAAGTAGTAGAGAAGCGGTTGGCGAAGGACAGGACGGAAATTGAACCGACAAGTGGAGCGGACACCAGGCCTAAGATTGTCAAAAGTACGTACTGAGAGGAAGCGAAGTCGAAAGAAAAGACCATGGCACCTATAAGCGAAGTCGAAAGAAAGAAAGACAAACATGGCACCTAATGGGAAAATAGGAGTCTCGGCCATGAGAAAAGAGCGATCAGGGCACTTCGGATAGCTGGGACCGGCTTGACTTCGCTACTCACTGCTACCCCGTTGAGGGCTCTGAAGGCAGGTCAGAAAGGAATGTCGTCGATCGAGGGATTCGATGAACTTCGAGAACTGTCTTCGATTCACTGCTATAGGGCCGTCCATCTCCATATGCGTGAGAAAGGCCGGTCAGAGATGAGCTTAGAGAACTGTCAGAGATTCACTACTATCCCGCCTCTCCTATTCACTACTTTCCTGCCTTTCCTGCGCTTAGAGAACTATCACTGGTCAGAGCTGTAAAAGATTCACTGCAAGCTATTGTGCCTTTCCTATGCTTGAACTGCTATCGTGCGCTTCGAGAACGTGATAGGGATAATCTCCATCGGTGGTCAGAGATATAGGTCCTCGAGGACTCCTAATGGTGGGCTCGCTCATTCCGCTCGCTGGTTTCGATCGAGGTCTTCGTGGACAGATAGGCATGCCAGGCACCTCTGACGCATGGTTCGGTCATCATGCCAGGAACCTCTAGCGCTAACTGAAGAAGAACTAATCCTGCGAAGTCGAGAGAAGAAGAACTAATCCAATGCGAAGTCGAAAGAGATCTGACCAGAGATCTAGCGTCATGCGTAAAAGAGCTCTCTCGCTTGTCGATCTATCCCCGATTGTCTAGTCTTCCTTACGCACCGAAGATAGATTCTTAGGCAGGGAGGGCTAGAAGGTAGGGAAATTAAGGAATCAACTGATTCGAATCCAGCGAGCGGAATGAGCGAGCCCACCATTAGGAGTCGACATAATGAACGAACGGTCCGGTCGAGCTTCCTTCCTTCTTTCTCGCTGGTCAGACCTTCTCATCTATAAGAAAGAACTCATCTACTCGCTGAAACCAACTCTTCTTTCTACTCGCTGGTCAGACGAAGCAACTCTGTCCACTTCCTTTCTCTCGCTTGTTGGCCCTTCTCCATCTTTCTCATCTTGGTCGGGAGGTGGTTTTATCTTTCCCGAGCTCAGGCCATCAGATAGCAGATAGAATAAGTACTTGACTTCTGAACCATCCGCTCCGTGGGAATAGATAAGTGAAGCGAGCTACGGGGACAAGGCCGGTAGTCATGCTCTCGTACCGAAGACCTTTCCATGCCTATCTGTTAGGGAGAGAGGGGAGAGCTCTCTTATCTTTATCTTAAAGGAAAGAAATGTCTTCCTGGAGTGTGAGTGACTTGAGAGGGGAGGAAGAACTCACGCCTTCACCAGATTGGAATGAATGGGAACCAGTGGTCAACGGCCTCAGTAAAGAATGAGCTGGCTGTGCTTTTCTTTCTAGGCCGGACAGTGAACATTATCTCTGCGGAATTTAGCCTAAAATAAATATAAGTTTTTTAGGCTTAGTCGTAAATAGCCCCAAAGGCTATTTATCTACTCTGCGTAGCAGAGGAACTTATATTATATACAGGCGGATTAGAACTTAATATTATGAATGCAGGGCCTTTGGGGCTATTTATCTCCTTTACTAGATTTTTGGCCAATTTATTATAGTATGGCTCTGCACTTGCATGTGTTAAGCATCTAGCAATAGACTACATGAAGCACTTATACTTAGCACACTTTCTACTGAAGCAAGATTCTTAGACCAATTCAGCTATCTCGCCTACCATTCTTTCCTTTTGCAATCTCGCCCACTAGGAGTCTCTTGCAATCTTGATTGGCAAAGAGTATGTGTTAAGCATATAGCTAGAGCTCTTTTCTCAACCCAAGCTGTCGTGCATTCATTCCATTTCTTAGGCAACCGGTGACCGGCGCGGCGGGACCTCAGTCCACTCAAGGCCTTGCTCTATTGGGCGGAACTTTCTCGATAACTGGAATTCAGTCTCACGAAGCAATGGATGAGATCAGCTCTATTATATTCGATCCAGAAAGATGAAGATCAGCTCTATTATAAAGATTCGATCCAAATACTTGAGCAATTGAGCAAGAAAAGCAAAGGCCCATTAATAGTAAGTGGCGATAGTGACGTGAAGAACTAAAGACTCTTCCTATGAGGACTCGACTTCGCAAGTGGCATGAATGGGACGACTTAGCAAAGCAAAGCCCAACTAAAGACTCCTCCTATGAGGACTCGACTTCGCATAGGGCTTGATGCTATCCCACTTACCAAAGAACCACTCAGCTACCTTAATAGGACTCATAAGAGCACAAGACTCATCTCATACGAGCGAGCAGAGAGAAGCTCCGAAGAAGGACGAAAGTGAGCAAACGAGAAATATAAATAGTAAGGGCAATGAAGGCGAGCATCCTCAGAAGGACAATTCGATCAAGGAGTGAATCAAGAAAGGATTGATTGATGAGGGCGAATAGCATAGAAGTCCAGGATTAGCAGTTCCGATCTCTAATAGTGAATGGTCGAGATCGGGACAGGAGTAGTGGGAGAGTAGTTCTGATAATGGGTGTGGAAGGAAGGCCATACTATAGAGCCCTCAGGAGCTACGCCAGCGAGGCAGAAATAGCAATATGCGGAGCCAGCAATCAAGAAAGGATTGATTGATGAGGCGAATCAAGGCTGTGCTACTTCCCTTTCCAAGCAAGAGCACAGGTTAGCGTAGGAAAGAATGGCATAGCTTATCTTTCATTCTATCCCTCTTCGGACTCAGATAGATGCGGACCACTACTACTCAAACCAGCACTGGCTGCACTGCAGATGATGAACCGCCCTCTACCCTTCGCTTGCCCGCAGGTCTGATTCCTATTCTGCCCATCCCACTGCCTGCTTGCGACTGATGCTTGCTCTTGATGCTTGATGACTGTTATCGTGCCAGGCCCAATCAAGTATTTCGAGGGATTCCCGATCTCATCTGATCGAATCCAATCAATTCGTGCCAATGGTCGGCTCTTCGCTCCGCACCTTTCTTCATTCTATGGAACTCGCCAACTATATCTCTTCTCAATATCTTATAAGCGAAGTCGAAGAGTAGTGCCGTCCATCTCGTACTCGGGAGCGGATGGCAAAGGTTCTTCAGTACTTATTCGATCCTGCTATCTGATGGCCTGAGCTCAGGAGCGAATGTAAGCATAGCTCCACGTAGCGGTGAGTCAGGATAGATAACTGCTCCCCTCCCACTAAGCAGAGGCATTCCCTTCTAGTGGAGACGGGCAGGCGATAGCAGGTCCTGCTGAACGGACGGGACCCCTCGAGTCAGGGGAAAGCAGGGCGGGATCAAGATCGGGAGAGACGGGCCCGGCACAGACTACTTATAGTAAAAGGATCCGACCGATCGTTGGCTGAGTTATGCGGAAATTTATATTCATTTTAGGGCCCAGTTAGTAGGACTTGGGAGCACTTTCCTCCACTCCTCTTTCCCAAAGCCCTTTGCAATATGACTAGTTGGCCCCAGTCCCCCGTCCTAGGCACCCCGTAGTGGGGTCCTTTGCTTGGAAGCCAGTGACGCACTGAGCTCGCTGGTCGCTGGCAGACTCGTCCGGCAAAAGGTCTCGATGGCAGACTCAGTAGGCATTCAGCATTCAGAATGTTCTCGGGTCTCCCATGGGTCTCTTCCATGAATTCCCGATAGCGCGTAGCACCTCTCGGCTCTGAGACTTTCTCCCGCCTCCACGGCAGTTCGTCACGGTCAATCACGAATGTAATGCGCTAAGTTTCTGCCGCCTCCGCGGAACTTGTCCGGTGAGTAGCCCTCGATCCCAGTGCTTGTCATGAGGGAAGGACGACATGTCCGCTTGATCACTCCATTCCGGTTCGGTCGATAGGCACTCTGAGACCACCGTTCAATCGAACCTGGTAGTCGTCGCCCTCAGACAGACATAATAGAAGCTGCAGCAGGCACCTTTACTCTACCTATCCCTTCCCTACCCCGCTTCTTTATAAAGAATCTCTTTGGTTGCACCAAAACTCCTCATCCCTCATTCGCTAACAGGCTGATATGCTCTCTCACGTATACAAGCGGCGCCTCTCATTGCGGGCCTAATAGCCCCTCGTAGAGCAAGCGATCGTTCGCGGCCTCCGTGGTCTTCTTGCTCCTGGCACCTGCTCCCATTCCTCTCTTTCGAGATCCCGTCAGTGCACTCTCTTTCCGCGCTCACTCGCTCCTCAACCTCAATTCTTGGTCCTCAAATTCACAGGACCAGCTATCGCCTGCTGCCACTAAGGAGAGTGACTGATGAGGCGAGCCCCGTGAGGACGTGAATCTCCGTTGAGGACCGGAATCGTAGTGGCCTATACTATGCGAAGTCGAGTATCATAGTCATGCGCTCATACGCATCTCGTACTCGGGAGCAGATGGTTCTTCAGTACAGTACTTTCACTGCTATCAGCTATCTGAGGCCTTGTCCCCATTCCTCCTGTCCCTACTCGTAAGCTCTTTGCCCGGTCAGTCCCTCATATGAAATGAGTCGGCTTTCAGTGCTAGCAAGCTAGAGATCACAAAGAAAAGTTCACCCACGCATCCCGCTTCTCCACCTCTAACAAGGGTTCCTCTACTTCTACCGCACTAGACTAGCTTCATAGTTGACCTCGTCCCATCGAGCAATAGAAGACTGATAGCGCGAAGTCGAGAGGTGCTACGCCAGAGAGAGAGCGTAGTTCAGGACCGGATCGTAGTTCAGGACTGAAATGAATCGGAGTGCACCTCCAAGAACAAACATGACTCTACGTTCAGGAAAATGCCGGCTCACTCCACGAAGTGGGCCAATCAAAAGTAATAGCAGTTGGCGGAGCTCCACTTGTCCGCTCCGAACTCGTCACCAAGAAGCACTTGATCCTTATCGCTGACCTGAAGAACCAACTGCTGATGTGGTAGAGGACGAAGAGTTTGATTCATTGCCTTAAGACCTCTTTCCCCTACCGCTACGTGGGGATTGATGCTCTACTCATCAGACCGGAATTGACTTACCACTCATCCAGGCGCAAGCAAGAACGATTCATCCCGATTCAGGCTGATGCACTCCTCCCACTCCCAACCCACGGGACAGTAGCTGCAGAGAGGCGGAGACAGGAGCAGATGGACAGTTGCCTCGGCCTACCTCCTCGTGGACAGTTGCTGATGAGGGGACTGTCGGAGATGCATAGTGGACAGTAGATCTCCAAGGCTAGACCGGCTGAGGCATCAAGCTGCTGGAGACCGGCTTCCTCCCTTCGCCTATCACTTGAGACCTCTAATATATAAGATATAATTGTTTCGCCGATCCGGACACCTGGTATTCGATCTGGGCGGCTCCTTTCACTTCGTTCCGCCTCGCTGGCTCGTTGCTACGCTACAATTGGCTGGTGCTGCTCCTTCATTCAACTACCGTTCCGAAGTGCGGCAGAGAGCAGACCATTGAGGACGGCATCCCCCATCGAAGTTCAGTTCTCTCTGGCTCGACCGAAGACAAATGGGGAGAGGAAAGGGGATAAGAAGGAGCGAACGATAGTGACTATGAGCGAGGGAAAGGCAAGGACAGGGCACCGAAGCCAGACGCAAGCAACCACTTAGGAAGACCATCATAAACATCATAAAGAAAGCACTAGTGGAAGGAGCAAGCCCAAACAACTCGATCAAACTTCTCCCGGCCATCTCTGACCAGATCTGCTCATAGCTCGGTCAGGCCAAGCTACCGCCCCTAAAATATATTAAATTGTGGAATGAACGAGCCTTAGAGGGCTTGCTTATGAGTCCTCCCTTCTTATGTCGCGGAGCATCACCTCTCGACTTCGCTTCTTATCCCAACCTCTTTGTTTGAAGCTTCCACTTTCATGCTTCCAGTGAGTGAGATCCTCCATATAATGCTTCCCCTTTTCTTGCGAAGTCGAAATAAGCTTATATCGGACTTTCTCTCCTATACTGATTTTGCCCAAGTGCTGGCTCAGCTCCACTCCGTTCCTATCCCTTCCTACTTTCTCCTAAATCTAAGGTCGGCTCGTTCATTCCACTCGCTGCTATCGCAATGGAACTCGCTGCTCCACTTCTAAATTCATTGGTTGGCTCGCTTCCGTTCTACTTCAGCTCGCTGGGTTCTTTGGCCGGCTCTGATTCTCCTTCCGGATTTGAAGAACTGGTGCGGGATCCTCAAGTTCTATCTAGTTCTGACTCGGGCTACTTTCCTTATTCAGCCTCCGCCTGTATGGAGCTTCCGGTCCTGAGAACCACATGGGAAGAACTAATGGGATAAGGGGGAAGAGGAGTGGTTAGGAGGGAAGGGTGCGAAGCAGTTTTCAGACTAGGGCCCTTACGCGTGCATAAGAGGTCCGATCGAAGCCTGGAATAGAGAAGAAGCAACAAATGAAGCGAAGCGGAATGCGGTAGCTGAGGACAAGTGATGTAAAGAATCCAGTGAACGATCGCGAAGGAAGCACCCGGGGCACCCTATGCGACTTATTATTATATTAGGGCCCAGAGGTTAGATGCCCGGGGGAAGGACTAGATAGAGGTGGGCTTCCAGGCTCTTAAGTGGATGCTTTCCTCCAACAAGTCGTTCATGGCTATGAAAAACGTACATTATAGTAAGTGCTGAATTTATATTTATTTTAGGGCGGCTAAACTTATATGCCGGAGCGAACCGAGCTCAGCTCAAACATAGCATCAAAGGAGCGAACTTGACGCCTGACTACCGCAAAAGAGAAGCAAAGTGGGGCTCTTTTAAGATATTCATGTGCTGCGCTATACGACTCATATCCTATAGAAAGAAGAGAAGAGTGTGATCGAAGTATTCGATAGGAATCGTGAAATAGCGAAATCGAGAGTAGAGTTCAGTTGTCGAATCCCCTACCGAAGAAGATTCATAAAGAAAAGGACGGCTGTCGCGAAGTCGAGAGAATGAGAGCCCAGAGAAGATGCGCTGCTGCCCATGTCATTTGCTATTTATTGATTATAAATAAAGAAGATCAGTGGTGGCCTCACAGGGATAGAGAGAGCAAGATCGATCACAACCATGTCTTGATTTGAAGTAGAGTGCGTGGGTTCGAATCCCGCTATATCTTTAGATGAATGAAGGAGCGAGCGGTAGCGACGTGAAGAAGCACTCGCTTTGGAATCCTACCTCGCTTTGGAATGCTCCCCGGTAAGACTCATCGGCTGAGGAAGACTAGGCAGATGGGATATTTGCGTGGCGATCGGGAGGGGGCTCAGGCACCTGGCATGGGCTCTGTAGACCAGATCTATGTGGTCCTCTTGTCGAATCCGCCTCCGATGTGCATGACATTCGTGCCCTAAAATAAATAGAAATTCCGCCTCCGATGTGCATGACATTCGTGCCCTAAAATAAATAGAAATAAATTATAGTAAGGGCTGCCGCTAATCGTTGGAGAAATATAGTAAAGGAGATAAATAGCCAAAGGGGCTATTTATCTGCCCAATATATATACAGGGTAGCAGAGGAACTTATATTATATACAGGCGGATTAGAACTTATATTATGAATGCAGGGCCTTTGGGGCTATTTATCTCCTTCAATATAAATTCCGAAAAAGATCATGAATGACTAGTGACACGAAGATTAGCAACCACTTCGACTGAGCATGAGTAGTGAAATGCTGATCAAGCTGGAGAGAGCGAGAGTAGAATAAGATAGTCAACCTTCTCTTCTCAATACCATAATATATAAAGAAATGATTGGACCACGGGGCACGAGCGGGACTTAGCCGGGAAGGTAGTATGAGTCCCTCAGACCTTTCCATGCGTCCAGCCGAACGAATCGAAGTTCAAGTTAAAGTCCCGTCTTCTTTGTGAAAGGAGCCAGCGAGTGGAATGGCCAAGTCTTGATTTTGGCCCGCAGCGAGTAAAACGGAGTGGAGCCAGCAGGCAGAAGGATTCAGTGTAGCGGCAGAGGCAGCACTCAAAGGAGAAGAGTAGCGGTAGAAGCCGTCCAGCGTTAGAAAACTGACCGGATACGAAGCGGAATGCGTTAGCAGGCCATTTCTTCCCCTTCCTTCCCTAGCTCTACCTGGCCCTATGAGGAAGCACTCTTCTTTCGGGGCCTATTCATCGGTCGTTCCGGTCCCATGGTACGCGTAACTTGGACTCATATCAATAAGCAACTATCGGACTTTCTCTTCAGTAGTAGCTAATTGCGGAACCGAATGACGACTGCAACCAACTGCTATGGATTGGCACATTCACGAGCCAGCGAGGTAGGAATCCGTTAGTGGATGGGCATACAGAGAGGCATTCATCATATACTGACTATAAATAATAAACTAAGTGACTGAAAAGAGTAGGATCGAGATTCGGACTCAACCTTCCTGCATCTCCCAATGCATTCCCTTCCCAATCTAGCCTATTCCACTAAGCCTCTTCATTAGCTCCCGATCACTGGCATGAAATAGCCTGATCTCGCCCGCCTCTGAATTGGCTCCCGATCTTGGGCATGAAAGATAGGCATGAATAGATAGGCCGCGTAACTGAATAGCACATAGTTGAACTCGCTGGCAGACTCGTCCGGCAAAGGCGTAGAAATAGGTCTCGATGGGCATGAAGAATGTTCTCTTCCTCTTCCATTCATTCCCTCAGTCCGAGATGCGCATGACATTCATGACATGAGTGATAAGAAAGAAATATAAATAGATTGAATGAATTGAACTGAGGAGCGTAGCAGAGCGACGCGAAGTTGGAGCGACATCGGAAAGAGAAGCGACTGAACAGGAAAGCCGACGGAGGCTCAGCTCAACGGGAGCGGTAAAGCCAGATGGATATTATAAAATAATAAACGTGAGCGAAGACATGAGCGTCCATTCTCATCCACTCTCTGCCAGTCACCGTTGCTATTGCTACCGCTAGTCCCGTACTACTTTTATTTTAGAAAGCTTGATCGGATACTAGGCACTGCTTTGTCGGCTAGCTCCTTTCATAAGAAGAGTGAAAGAATAATAGGAAGGACAGAGAAAAAGAGCCACGGCTACCAGAAATGAATCTAGCTCCGCTAAAAGAAAAGTCGCAAATAAAGGATTGATGCTCTCACGTGTGTCTACCACAAGCATTGAAGTCCCCTAATCCTCTATCACAATCCCCAGTCAGCAATACTGGGTACTATGCCTGCGAAACGGTACTCCAAGCGATAACGGAGAGCCAGCCAAGCGCCAGATAGATATGTATAGGGAGAGAAGCATGCATAGTCACGACTACGCTATCAGAGTGAGAAGCTTGAGTATGGTGCATTCGATCTAGTCGCTCCACACCTCGACTCTGAATCCAGCGATTCCATTACGGGGCAGTCTTCCTCTACCGAATCTCTTTCTTGCCAGTGGTAGAGGTTCTTCATCTCACTAGTCTGAGGGATGTTATGACGAGCTTCGACTTCGCTTTTCGACTTCGCATGAGATCGCTTGGTCTGTCTTTCCCGCCGAATCAGAATATTTATTTAATAAGACTTATTAATGCCCGCCGAAGATCATTAATAAGTGAAGCGAGCAAGCGAGTAAGGATTCATGAATTCAGAAAGATCGGCCTTACTATAATATAAATTCCGGGTGAGAAGTAGTGCTCACGTACCTACAGCTATGGCCCCATAGATGGAGTGAATCAAGTAGGGAGTTTTGCCATTGCTTCTTGTCTCTTCGACTTCGCTATGTCAACAATTAAAGAAAAAGTCTAGTATAGTTAAGTACTCAAGATGATGACTAGTAAGCGTGATATGGACTTTGATTCTATATCTTCTTCTTTCCCGACTATTACTTCAGTAGTAGGATCTGATAGAACGGGGGTAGTGTGGATTGGATTGTTCATATAAGGTTGGCTCGCGGCTGCCGCATTCCGCTATCGCTTCAATTGGCTGGTTCAACTTGCCATCTCCTTTATGGTTGGCTCGCTCATCCCGCTCGCTTGGTCCAATATGTCTTGCCATTCGATGAGGCGGGCCCTAAAATCAAGTAAGTTCCTTATATATAGTAGCAATCAATATAGATAGATATGATCTGAGCTCTGGTAGGACCAAAGAAAGGCCGTGAATCTTCTTCTGCCGCGTTGCGCTTGCGCTACACTTGTCGGTTCAAGGTAAGGGCTTCTGGATCTGATGCCACCACTTCCCATGCTTAAGAGCTCACTCAGTGCCTAGCCTCACTTCAGTCAGCCGCCTACTCTCCTCGTCCATTCTTTGGGAAGTTCGGAATCCCTTGAAAGAGGCATTCATTCTTCTGGTCTGCTATATCGGTCAAGGCTCACTGGTCTAGCTCCATGGCAACGAAAGAAGAGGAGCGAACAACAATTGAAGCGAAGCAACGAGCACAACAATAAAGTACTCATCTCTTGCTAGCCAGGATCGGAGAGCGGGAAAGAACAGAACCAGAGTGGGGAGGACTCGGCCATGCCTTGAGCGGCAACTATGGGAACTAGGAGCCCGGCCTCTTAGTGGGACCAGCCCGGAGTGGATCGCCCAGCAAGCTTGGAAGGACGCCTGGATGGAGGAAACCAGGGCAGCCCGGATGGATTGGATAAGCTGCTCGGATCGGATGGGAAAAGCATCTCGGATGGGATCGGATAACCAGATGGAGCCAAGCTGCATATCGGGCAAGTAGTGTCGGGACGGATGGCCAAGAGGAAGTTCCCTGAGTGATGCCCGGAGCTTCGCCTGTCCCCGATCGGCTTGGGTAGGCCTGGTCCTGTCCCTAGTCTGCTCTGCCTCACTCGAGTTCGCTCCGAAGACTACGACGAAAATCAAAGTTGAATTCGATCAGCCTAAAATGAATATAAATTCCGAAAAGAGAAGTGAAAAGAACAATTTCACTATGATCTCCCTAAAATAAATATAAATTCCGCGAAGTCGAATTCACTATTCTTTTCATCTTTTGAATTCAGAAAGCGAAGGGAGAGAGATCTTCGCGAGCAGCGAGGCAAAAGAGGCCCCAGAATTTACTTTGCGAGAACGAGCCTGAAAGCACTTATTTTTCTTCGTCTCCCACTCGGATTCCTGAACTTGAGCCATGGTTCCATACGCTAGACCGGTCTCCAGTGATTGGCACGATTCTCTGCTCTCGTTCGCTCCACTACAATGCCACGATCACCGCTCATAGTCATGAGCTCCTTTACTCGAGTTCGATGGGTACTTATCAGTTCGCCATGCAATCGCAGGTTATCCTCCAAAGTTTAGATGCGCTCTATAAACTTCTTACAACAATAGTAGGAGCGATTCAAGCTTCGGAATCTCTCTCTATAAGGACTGAAGACCCGTGACAGCGCCTCCGCTACCCTTCTTGGATAGGCGATGGGCGGATGCTCTTATCCGAGTCCCGCTGCTGCTCTCTATTCTATCATAAAGATTTAACATCTGACATGATACCTAAGGGCAATAAGTCATACATTCAAGTTATCCGATATGCCTAAAAGAAATTAAATTCCACTTCTTTTCTTTTTCAATTCGTTGAATGTCTTTTCCCAACTCAACTATTTGATGTATGAATCATGCTATTCCGTTGGTTATTGGTTGGACGTTTGAAACTTATAGTCACTTATCTTATATAGAGAGGAGAAGAAGACTTTATAATACAAGTCATAATCATACATATATATATATACAATTAGTTACCAATTTGGTATTTTCTAAACGGAGCCTGGATACTTTATTTTTGTTTTTCCAAGTGAACCATAAATCTTCCTAATTGATAATATGGATCCCACAAATAAAAAGAGAAATTGATCTAATTGCACTTCACGCTCCGAATGATTGATGCTTCACCCAATACAATCTTTCTTGGGCGAAACAGAGGATATCTCGATCGGGGGAGGGTCAATTCCATATGACTCAATATGCCAATATATATACAGGGCCGCTTCTTGTTCTCGACCTCCTTCGTCTGCTCCATTTCACTTTATTTTAGGTGTAATTTTGCGTCAGTCAGATTAATGCGCTATGGAACCATTCACCACTCCACTATAGTCAAATCAAAGTTCTCTGCTGCGCTTCTTTGTCCTCTCTCCCTCAATCCTGTGTTGGGCTTTGATAAGGACAGCCCTTCGTCTACGGGTTTGATCTTTGGATTCTCTTTCCCACTCTTTCACTCTTCTTATCGGAACCTCTCAGTCGATAGGAACCATCCCTACCGGATCGGACATGTAACCGAGGGGTCCGTGAACTACCGGTCCTGCTCTTGTCTGAACTATACAGAAGCTCCAGGTCTATCCGTCCCATTCTGCTTTCTGTAAAAAAGGCTCGTCAAACCGACTCTTCCAACTCTTGCACAAATCGGATAATAAGTAAGATGCGAGAGAGTGAATCCATAAATTGGATGTGCTAAAATAGAAGCTATTAAGTGTTCTTTTTCTGTCTTTTCTTTAGTGCTCAACATCGGCACTTCGTCCCTTTACCATAACTGATTCTTGATACTTGTCATGTTGTCGAAAAGAGAATCGAAGAAGTGCTCAAATAGAAGCTGGCACTTTCCGTGCTTTTTGAAGTGTGTTTTGTGAAGTTATGATGGTCGTCCCTATCTCCTCTGTCCTTGCCTTCAGGGGACTCTCCATCTCAAGAGAAAGTCAGAGAACGGGGAACTCACACTCTTTGCTAACAATCAAGTCAGAGAACGGGGAGCTCTCTTAGCTAACCGAAGAGGGCAGACCAAACCGCACTCGGGACTCGGTGCCTCATTGCACCCCTTTCCGAACTCCCTCTTAGTCGAATGCTTGGAACTCGTTGAGAGCTTGACTTGATTGCCAACTCTTCTCTTTCATTCCTGAACGACTACTATCCACTTTCCTTCGATGTCTAGCCTCCCTCTCTCTGTTTAGCCCCTTCCTTTCATTCGAATGTTCTTTACGACCTTCTCTTCTTGGCAGCTTCCAAGAGGCTCCCTGTCAACGACGAACCATAGAGGAGATCGCCTCTCACGGGCAATTGAAGGTTGACCTGCTCCTAGAACAGATTGAAGAAGAACTACTCTACTTAAGTGATCCTTATCTGAGAGGGGCCCCCTTTGAAGGTAGGGGCAGCCACCATTCTTCCTTCAATCTAAGCCCTTCCAGGTCGAAGCTCTTCTCCTTCCTATTTCAGGAGCATACGACCCCCCCATCCCGGGCAGTGAAGGTCCCGTCTCATATGCTCCACCATCTATACCACAAAAGGGGATCTGCTTTCCAACGGGGCATGGTCCACCATCGGGCGGCTATCCCAGTAGTACTACCTGTGAGTTGATAGAGACCAGAAGATTTTCACCGTGCCTTTGCCCATGTGCCCCATTCTCTTGAACTTGCCCCTGACAATCCATCATTAAGGCGGCGCCCCCCCAATCCGGGCACTAAAGGCGCGGGCGCCCCAGCTCCCGATCCAATGGCTTAATGGGGGCGGGCACCTACATCGTGACCTCCGTGCGGCACTGAAAGAAATAGTGGAATGGGATAGAGAGGAAAGTGAGACCCTCTCCTGGACATAGGAAGAAACCCGAAGAAGGCATTGGACTCTCTTCCACCCCGAGAGTGCTTTCAATCATTGTTTGGCCAGGAAGACGTCGTTTCACTCGCCAAATTAGAGTAAGGCTCCCTCGAGCTACCTGCTCATGCTTATAGATAGATAGACGCCTCTATCTAAGCTCCGGTCTAACTACTTTCTCTTTTTGCTCCCCTATCAACTGACCGGGCAAGGCACAGAATCTCAGACGTCTTCATCTCTTCTTATCTTATATAAGAAGCAAGGACATGTTGATCTGCGAACGCAGGTGCCAGTCTCTTTATTGAGAGCTGGTACCCTTACGAGTTAATTTACCCTTGAACGCTTGTTACCTTCTTTATCTTTTGCTTTTCCGAGTGCTCCCTTAAGACTATCTTTTATTCGTCACCCTTAAGTTGATGCATGTGTTAAGCATATAGTCTCTGCTTATCTTTTATCTGATATAAAGATCTTTCCCTTAAGTGTACTTTTCAGCTTTCTGAAAGTGTCTTAGGCAACCGGAGCACTTATTAAGTACTTCGCGGGACCGCAGTCCACAATATGCGAAGCTCTATTGGAACTTATATTATAGTAAGGGCTTTCTCGATCCTCCGGCTGTATGTTTTCGACCGGTATAGAGTAGTCGGATGGACACATTTTACGTACTCAACTAGAGAACCATTAACTTTTTTTCGACTTTCTGTATATAATATAAGTTCCGGGAAAATGAGCGTCTTCCGAGAGAAGACCAGGAACGAGCATCGCGACGTCAGTAGTACCCACCAAGTGAGCGCACACGCGTCGACGAGCATTTTACGTATCATTACCATAAGGTAACAAGTGATGTTGATTCCCTCTGGAAATCCCAACCAAAGGGGAGCGTCCCCCCAGGTTCAAATACGACAATGATATGTCGATACCCATGCCTATGTTACTTTTGATTGAAATGCTCAGTAACATAGAATATCTTCTGAAAGAAGCTCCCCGAATTAAACATGAAATAGAGATAGATGTACAATAAGCTTAAGCACTGGCATCCAAGCAATGGAATGTCTAGCCGACTTAAGAATTTGAACAGAGATCGACGAAAAATCCCGATCTAGATAAATTTGTTTGCAAACTCTAGACCACCAATATCAGACACGAGATCCTTCGGTAGAGAAGGATTCACTTCACGTCGCGATGCTCGTACGTTGGATTACATCCTTGTACACATCAGCAACCCGGGCATCCCCCATGACGATATCATCGAGCGCATAGTTCCGAAAACGCATACCAGGATAGACCTGTTCCGCCCACACCAAAAATGGGCAAGCGCGAAGAGAGGCCAAGAATCATCCTAACGGCTGTCCGGCGTCATTATCATTCGCAGCAAATTATAGTATTACGAACTTAATATATAGTAGGGGTGTACCTGAATGGTAGTTCTCTTTCCTAACTTTAAAACGATGTTATATTATATACAGGCGAGTATTTTCAACTTATATTATAGAAGATTAGTCGTAAATAGCCCCAAAGGCTATTTCTCTCCCCAATATATATACAGGGTAGCAGAGGTACTTATATTATATACAGGCGGATTAGAACTTATATTATGAATGCAGGGCCTTTGGGGCTATTTATCTCCTTTTTACTAGATTTTTGGCATTCGGATTAGTCGTAAATAGCCCCAAAGGCTATAATTTACTTTTATATTAGGCCCCAATAATATATACAGGGGTAGCAGAGGTACTTATATTATATACAGGCGGATTAGAACTTAATTATAGTAAGTAGGGCCTTTGGGGCTATTTATCTCCTTCGGAATTTATATTTATTTTAGGTCATATCTTCTTTCAGTCGAGTCTATCACGTCAGCATAACTTCTTTTAGAAGTGTTCGTTCCTCTAAGCTGGTCGAGTGTATGTAATAACCGAACCTTGAATGTAGGAGTAGGCCTTTCTGTCCGGTTAATGAGGGTTTCAAATTAGTTGATTCGGAGGCTCTTTGGTTGATTCTGTTCCGGGTGCTGAAAGAGTTGAATCAGTGTAGGTTGCAATATGAGTTGATTCTTTTCCCTACGCTATGTAAGTTTCTTCTGTTTCCGTAGCTTAGTGAGTTGATTCTCTTCCCGTTGCTTTATTCAAAACTACGAAAGATCTCCTTATGAATCTCTACGGTCTGGTAAACGTACTAATAGGGATAGGAGTTCCAGATTAGGCACCACTAACTACTGGTTCAGCGAAAGGGTATGGAGTATGATTAGAATTCTGCATTCCTTAAGTTAATAAGAAAGGCACCCCCGACCAGATGGGATCATTCAAAGAAGCCTCAAAGTCTGCTGAAAGGTTGAATCCGGACCCGACCTACGCTGCTGAGCTTTCCTTAGCTCTTCCCGAGAAAGTATAAGCTGGCGGAGCTCCCATCAAAGCAGAGGACAACTGCAACAGACGAGATAGGGTTAAGAAGACAGGATGAGCAGCAGTCTAATATGGAAGGAGTGAATGGCCCAAAGCCATGAACGACTATCCGATGTGAATGGCTATCCGCAGATTATTACCAGTATAGTTGCGTGCCCTCCTTAAGTAAGTTACATTCAAAACTACGAAAGATCTCACCATGAACGCAATACTGTAATCTGCTTCTTTTTAGCCATTCACTCTAATCACTCGCCCCTCTCTCTACTCTTTCTGTATCCCTCCCGCTCCCAACCAACCCTTTCCTTTGAAAGGTCTTCCACTAGTGGCTGAGGGATATGAATCTGGATCCCGATCTTGTCTCACGGACTATCCCGTAGTGGTTCTGTGACCGCGCTCGAAATGGGATCTCTTTCTTTCACACGGTCAACTGGCATTGGATTCACAGGCTGGCTGCTATTGATATCTGAGCCCGAGCCTTTGCCCCCGTCTTTTTGCATGGTCAACGAGTTATGCCTCCTATCGGCTACTGAAGCCCGAGTCTCAAATTAAAGCTCCGGTTCAAATGCCTCGCGGGTGCTGGCGGATCGACAACAGGGGGGTGGAGTCTCAATCCATGGGGGCTCTGGTCATAGCCCCCGCCTCTCTTGTTCCCGCTCTAGCTAACCAGAACTACAAGCGCGAACGCGCGCTCCGGCTTTCTCGCCTTCTAATGCTTTCTCACAGGACCGTTGACCTTTACCAAAAGAAAGAAGATGGCCTCTTTCCTACAGTTGACCGATACAGCTCGACCGATTGAGACAGGGCAGATGCGACCGATGGAAGGGAGATAGAATGCTGGAAAGGAAAACTCATTTGCTTATCCTTCTACTACAAGCGAGAAAGTAGGAGAAAAGAAAAAAGAGAAGCTCTTGAAGTGAACAAGCTAGTCACTTTTCATCAAAGAAAAGCTGGTTTCCATACCTACGTTCTATACACGAGGGTTCCTTCCCATGAAAGAGAAGTTCCATACGATCGAATAGGATTCTCTGAGGATATCCATCTTCTTTATGCAGAACTTAAGTATAGAGTGATAGGATTTGTCATGCTGATCACAGTCCTGTTAGAAGTTTGATGGTGTAGGATACAAGATCTTTATGTAAAAAGAGTGGGTTATATCAAATCCTTATTTGAGGGCTCCATCTACGAGCCCGTCGTTATCACACCTTATGGAATGCCCCACTCCCAAACCCAGACTATTGTTGTACTCTCTCCCTCAGCACCAGTCGTGAATGGCGTCGGATTAGTCGATCGGATTAGTCGTAAATAGCCCCAAAGGGGCTATTTATCTCCTCTGCTACGCAGAGGAACTTATATTATAGTAAGGCGGCCCTTACTATATATTTGGCGATCGGATTAGTCTACAATAGCCTTTGGGGCTATTTATCTCCTCTGCTACGCAATTTACTCCTCTGCCCCTAATATAGTAAATTGAGGAGATT
>JBBMKF010083407.1:0-11120 GCA_037834155.1 Curcuma caesia
TGAACAAAGCTCAACTTAAATAAATCCCTTGTTAGGGTTTTAGTGAGATTTTCGATTGGAAATTCATGATTGCTGTGAACTCTTTACTGATTAAGCGTTCTAGAGTATAGGAAACATCATGGACCATGTTTGGAGGTTGTGAAAGGCAAAAGTTTTAGAGAAGAGAGGCTTTTTCTGGGAGATTTCTTTTACATATCAGAGGAATGCTAAAGATGAGATATTAAATTTTTTCTCTATTGATGTAAGATAAGAGTCTATGAAGTATTATCACTTGTAAAAAGTATGACCACTGATTATTTGATATTTATTATTGTTTTTTTATCTCACACTATATATCACCTAGACAATTGTTCTGCATTTCAGAGGCTTCACAGTTAGATCTACGAGTATGTTGTTTGAGATTGCAAGTTCTAAATGACCAGCAATATCAATTTCATCTGTAATATGACATATGCTTATCCTAACACATTGATTTAGTGAAACAGCTTCAGGTTTTTAACTCTATTCTTACATATCAGTTATTATGGAGCATTCTAAATCTAACTTCATCACCTATGTTCTTCTTTAACCTTTTTTTTTTTCAGGTCAATCTCTTTTCTTGTACGTGTTCAGCTAATGATTATTTGTTGCTTCCTATTCCAGCTGATCACAAGTTAATCCAATAGCTTCTTTGACTCGTCAGTCAATCTGATGCTCTAAAGCCCTATATATCTAGAACTACACAAGCACACGTCGTATTCACATATAGGTATCTGACTGCATAGTCGGCCACCAATATTAAACTAAACCCATGGAACTCCTCTCAAAATTTCTGTGGACTGTTAAGTTTTATAAAAGCAAGTGTCATTTATCAGTTTTGATGCTCCTGCAAGTAATCCACCGATGCCTGGTGTTCACATATCAACCATTGCCACCTTTTGAATCAATGCCAGTAAATGTCAGTCAATAAAGCAAAAACTTTAGATTATTCAGACCTACTCTTCATTTCATGGATTTGCCTTTTGTATTTGACACACGTATATATCACTGGTTTCAATAAAGTTCTAACTTTATCAAGGTTTACCGCACATGGTCTTTTTGATTCAATTGTGCATTCAACAAGAAGCTGGGAATCCAGGAATCAAAGTTGCATTGCTAGGCTTTAAATATTCAGTCAAACCTAAAGCTTATCATTCCACTGTAGAGTGGGGACGCCTCACATGACCACGTATGAACTTCCACTGTGGGAGTCAACTTGAGGACGTATGGATGCATAATACAATTGCTCATTTGGGCAATTAAATACAGCATCAATTGCTCATTTTATAATCTAGATTTACTAAATGCAGTATGTATTACAATCGTAAGCACAGCATCTCTTTCGTATCAAATCACAACTATTTGTTTAATACACAAATAGTGCCACCTCCTCGTTCAGGAAACTTCTCTACCGTATCTGAGTTGTGATTATAAGATTAGATAATATGCATAGCAGATAGAATATGTATTACTTGCTTCACTACCTACTATAAACTATTTCTGCACTGATTGATGAGACTCAAACTGTTGGCCATTCGTTTCTTATAATTTTATTGGTTTTTGTGAGTTGATATAATTATTGGTGTTGCCCCCATGCAATAGGACAATGGTGTGGTTGGGAAGATGGCATACATGCACAGGTCAGCATAGAGCAGCAAATGGCTCAGTTGTGAACACGTGTTCATAAGCAGTCTGATATCATTATATATATATATATATGTTCATGAATATGTTTTGTCAAGCAGATCATATCATTTATACCGTCACCTAGTTGGCTTTCTTCAATCAAGAGAGGATGGTGCAATTTAGATGGCCAACGGGGAAGATGATAAGTGGTTTTGACTCTGAGGTGATGTTTAGGCAAGAAATGATTGGACTGAAGCGTGCCAAAGTCTTCAGTTTGACCAATGCTTGGCTGTTTAACTCAAAACCTTCATCACAAATTAACAGAGAGATGAAAGGTTTGAATCTGGTACATATGTTCTATGGTTACTGTTTAAATAGAATTAATCATGTTTACGATTTTTTTCTTCTACTTTAATTACTCTAATAAGGATTCTGTTACCTGCTTTACTCAAGTGAAGAAATTAATCATTATCAAAATTTTCCAAAGTGCTTTTAGTTGGTGTAGATCTTTCATCATTTATTCTCATGGAGAATGGCCAATAGTTGGTCACTCGATGTCCAGGTTAAGTGAAACTATTCATGTTTAAGATTTTTTTAAATGTTAAATCTATAAATACAGTAATTATTATTCCTTAATAGTAATCTTTCATTCATCAAGGAGATTAAATTTCTGCAACAGGGAATCAGACTGGAGATGGAGCAAAGCAAGCTTTTGACTTCAAGTTACCAGCTGTGTCCACAAATCAAAATCAGTAAACATCAAATGACTGAACAATTTTGCTGAGCATTTGTGTATCGATTGTGACAAAATATTAGTCAATGGATATTACAAGTCTGTGGTGAACATGAGACGATTCCCCTCACGGCCGGCCAAAGCAGCCCTTATCATTGAAACCCTGAAAGGTACTGTATTTCTGCCGGCAGTAGAATACATTCAACTTCTTACTGATTGATGTATTCTTGCCAGTTCCGTGAGCTCTGCACGCGTTGCTTAATTAAAGCACCAGATGGTGAAGAAACTGATCTGAAGAACGAATCATGCTTTGCCAGAGGAGATAGCTGAGAAAATATACAGTAATTTAATAGTCGTGTGATCAGATTGACTCCCGACAGCCCAACATCACTAAGATTTTCCCCACAGATTTATCCTGCGTCACCTCCTTCAATAAACAATTAAGACATGGCGGACTCATGGATATCGACTCTCCATTGTCTGGATTGATTAAACAAATCCAAAGGCAGATATCAGCACATCTGTCATGGCGGAGGAGCAAGTCTGAGCTTGCAGGAAGCAGCGAGAAGGCCGTGAAGGAGGCGAAAAGGAGCTTGCAATGCATATGCATGTTAGCATGCCATGCGTGTCGGCTCTTGGTTCGTGACAGCTCCCATGGGGGCGATAGAGACGAGGAGCCCCCTCCTGCTTTTTGGCTTCCCTGTCGCCTTCCAGAGTTAAACTTCGAAGTCGTAAGCCATGTCATGTGCTGCTCTGCCAATGAGGGAGGAAGAGAAGACACGTCGCGAGTTTGATAAACAAAGGACGGCACCGAATCTGGTTGACTTTTTTTACTGCCTCTCGTCCATTTGCCTCTGTTTTCACTCTATATAAACCGTAAGAACACTTCGTGATCGTTTCCTATCATATACTGCTGCTCTCTTTGCACCCTTGAGCCAGGTTTAATTGATCGAGTTTGAGGTTTTGAGATGGGGAGAACACCTTGCTGCGACAGAGATGACCTGAAGAAAGGTCCGTGGACGCCGGAAGAGGATCAAAAGCTCGTCGAGTACATACAGAAGCACGGCCAAGGAAACTGGAGGACTCTTCCTAAGAAAGCTGGTGCGTTAGTTACTGCTTGAAGCATGAGAATTGTGTAGTGATTGATTGACGATTGATTTATTACAGGGCTCGCGAGGTGTGGCAAGAGTTGCCGGCTCCGGTGGACGAACTACCTCAGGCCGGACATCAAGCGAGGGAGGTTCTCGTTTGAAGAGGAAGAGACCATCATCCAGCTGCACGGCATGTTAGGCAACAAGTAAGAGTCGACCTGGAATTTAAAGGAAGAAAATGGTTATCGTAATTGGTTCTGACTTCTCTGCTCTTCTCTTCTCTTCTCTTCAGATGGTCGGCGATCGCTGCTCGTTTACCGGGGAGAACAGACAACGAGATCAAGAACTACTGGAACACGCACATCAGGAAGAGGCTATTGAGGATGGGGATCGACCCGGTGACTCATTCTCCTCGGCTCGATCTCCTCGACCTCTCCTCGATGCTCGCTCCCCCTCTCTGCAACCCGGCGCCGGCGGCGATGTCGCCATTGCAGCTCGACTTCTCGAGGCTGCTGGCTGGCCTCGACGGCGACCTACTCCTGACGGCCACCAATCTCCTCTTGTCGCAGTATCAGAATCCCAACCTTATAACGCTCAGTGATCAAGGAATTCCGCCTCCGGACCAGCAGCAACTGCTCGATCAATTAATCCCGCCTCAGCAGAGCTTTGACGATGCTCAATGGACGCAGTGCAGCAATGCGAGCCAGCTTCAGGCGGGGCCTAACTCGAGCCCGTGGCAAGCCGGCGATGTGATCCCGCAGAGCACCGGGAATAATCTGATGCCCGATCACTCGTCCTCGTTGACGCACTTGGTCAACGCCTCCTACGTCTACGGCGCCAACGACGGAGGCGGCCAGCAGAGCTACTGGTCGACGCCGGCGTCCTCGAGCCTGACGCCGCTGAACTCGCAGTCGACGACGACGTACGTCAACAGCAGCGCGGAGGACGAGATGGAGAGCTACTGCAGCAGCCTGTTCCACTTCCAAATCCCCAATGACGTCAGCAATCCTATCTTGTAAACCAGATCATGTGGATGCTATTGCCTTTGTTCGTGAAGCTCAATTAATAATCAGTCTTTTTTTTTTTAATTTCTTTTTAATTTTATTTTTCCTGACGGAGAAAGAGCCATCAGTAGAACTGTGCTGAAGTGTTTTCCATCTATAAACCGTATTCAAATGGTGTTTCATAATGTTTGATATAAAAATTAAAAAAAAAATTCTTGGGACATAATTGAGTTGGTTACGATGCAGCAGATTTGTAGAAGAAGATAAGGATTCGAATTCTGGCAAAGTCAGGTAATATTCTCTTGCATCGTGATATATATCGTGATTAACTGTAATTTTTTAATTTACCTCCTCATAGATATCGTGTGGGATCGTTAAATTGACGGATTCTATCTTTTTTACAAGATATATATAAAAAAAAGAAAGTCTTGTAATTGTGCAAATTTATTTAGCAAGTCCGACGTCAAGATTCGTGTTGATGATTGATGTCCGTACGAACGTATTTCCACGTACTGCCAAGTCAATGGTCCCCACGCGGGCGACGCCAACGGCAGATGCGACTTCGCCCGATCTCGGCCGCCCGTCGTCCACATCGACGACGCGTGGGCGGCGACGTGTACGGTTTCGATTTCTTTCACGTGACTGATTAATTGCAGCAAGTATCGAATAACGATGGGACTTTAATTTTTTTTTCCTCTTACTTTTGTTTTACGTTAAAATACGAGAAAATTTCCAGCAAAGCCCTGACGAGCTCTCTTACGTGAAAGATCGGCAGAGGCTTCTCTCACAAGAGAGAAGAAACAAAGCGATCGAGCTTTTCTGGACGAGATATTTCCCCTTAATTTCCAGAATTTCGGCGTCACCAAGACATCATCGAGACGTGAGCGAGAGAGAAAGGAACGAGAGTCACCTTTTGCCTCATGGTCGTCGGCATCCACGTCTCCTTCGAGCTGCCTTTTCCCTTGCGGGCTGGCCGGAAACAGACCCCCGCTTTTAGTTCATACGCTGCTCTGCTCTGCTCTGTTTACACCTGAGCAGCAGAAAGGGCCAGCTTTGCTGTCCATGCGCGTCGCTGTTACCGCAAATGCTTGGCGCTGGAGTGGTCTAACTTGGCTGCAGTGATTGATTGCGGAAAGCACGAGTGTGCTCGGCTCCTCCATTGATGTGCCCTTTTTAAAATTATTTTTTCGTCTGTTCTCGGGTTGATCAATCGAAGTGGAAGAAACTGAGTTGTCTTCGTGAGCGAGTTTGCTGGGTTTGTGGACTTTGACTTGGAAAGCTCAGCATGTTTTAAATGCGGAGGAGACGATGGGGAAAGCGACGCCGGTTTGTTTATATTTGGCATAGCAAACAAAGCCCTGTATAATTGGTATTTACAGGAACTAGCCCCTGTAAATGTATTTTGAGCTTTCTAGGGGTGTATTTGGATAAGTACTAACTATGAAGGGTGTTAAGGCAAGGCTAAAAAGGGAGAAGAAGATCTTTCAGCAGAATCTCAGTTTCTTTTGGGAGAAGAGGATCTACATGCTAACTACAATTAAATATATACATAATCTTCCTTTTTGTGTTCTTGTAACAAAGGAACTCTCATGGCTGAGAGGATTCTTGCAGGCTAATAGTAAATTGCCCAATCTTTTGACCTTCAGAGGGAGGATCTGACTGACAAGGAGGAGGGTGCAAGCTGTGAGGGCAATTGCTGCTGAACGCGACATTTGCAACAGTTTTCCCGAGATCTTTAGACCGACAAAATGGCATGATGAAGTTTAATTTGAGAAGATTGTTACCGCAGCCTCCGAACTCAGTGTGAGGGCAAGAGAGGCTTTGCTCGCCCTCCTTGCTTCCAGATTCGATGGTCGATAGAGATGAGTTATCCAATGGCACACCGGTGGATAGTATCTGCTTCATCTCGTCAGGAGAGTCGCTTGCATGTGCCGGTGAAGCAGTTGCTTTCGGTATCTTCTGGTAACAACTCAAGCAAAGCTTGTAAGAACACCTTGAGCAGCTTCTGTGAAAATCCACGAGTGTAATCCTGCAACAATTACTGATTCCAAAGAACAAAATGAGTGAATAGAATGGCAGTTGAATCAATCATCCATCAATATTAGGCCAATGCCTAGGCACAAACATAAAAAATCTTGCTAAAGTAAACATACCACTTGGCAATTCCATTGTGAGGTTCATCTAGTTGAAGACTTATGCCAGAAAATCCAACCTCTGTAAAATAGATGGCATCTCAAGAGGATACTCTAACTCAAGAAGCAAGAAAATATGACATTGTTTTTAAGATTACCTCGATGTGGTTTTATCATCTCCAGCTCGTTTAACTGGTTTAGATAGATGTTCTTCAGCAAGGGAAGCAGTTGAGAGATCAGGTTATATGCGTGCTCCATGTTCTTATACTTGTTCTGATCATTTGTAGGTTCCTGAAACAAATTGTAGTATGTGACTGTTCAGGAAGCTGAATTATAAAACCATCTCTAATATAAATGTAATAATTAGCAATCTTCTTTACTTGTATTTGAGAAATCTCATGGCAATTGGTGAGCTCCCTCTTCTTACATTTCATCCGACCGTTCACAAGTTCCTGAAGATCACATGTTAATGACAAACTATTCTAAGAGGGAAAGTACTTTTCATGAAAATTGGCATGTGAAGGGTAAGCCAACCTTACGGTCATCATTAGGTCGAATGCTTGAACATGTTTGGCAATCACAACAACCCCGGCAAACCGGGCAGGCAGTCTTCACTTCCTTTTCAAGCATACCAGAGTACCTTGATGAAATCAGATATCAAACTAAAGTTCCAGCATGTGACTGGACACATAGATAGATCATTGATCAATATTTTGTGCAGGGTGTTGAGCCTTATTGATACAATAGGCAATCTACTATGTATTTAGGTGTTTTGCAAATTACATAGTCAGTTGATCCGACCAGGCATTCTGTCAATCAAGTGTTCCGGAAGTGCATCGATCCGATGATTCTCAGGCAATACTCTCTTTTTGTATAGAAATCTATCAGTTAGCAATATTTAAATAACACTTGATTGATAAACGGTGCCTTAGGTGGAGGTGACAGTACAATAATAGATGTGGGTTTTATGGAGTATAGATATCCTGGAATAAAGATTAAACATACCAGCTATCTCTTACACTCTGATACTCTACTAGTTTGTGACACAATATTTCAGTTTCTTCGAATTTTATGTTACTCAAGTTATCTGCATTCTAACTATACATAAGCATTTGAAGTAAATGGATCTCAAGACAGGTCAACAAAGAAGATGGTTCTTTGAATTACCGATTCGTATACATATAATGATACCGTTTAGGAGCAAAAATTAAAGCACATCAAATTTAACACACAAATCCAAATTTAATTTCTCACTTCCTAGTGTTTCCACACGCCCATCTTAACATTCTCAAGTCTATATTTTTTTTCTTCTATGTTGCTTCCTACTAGACCAACATAGACTCATATCTATCGAATTGTGATGCTACTAAACTTTGTGTCAAAAATGCATTTGGGAGACAAATTGAAGAAGTGAAGAGATGTGCTATGTTGTTGCATGTAGAATCGTGTCCAAGGAAGACGATGTGGCTGCCGATTTGGCGCAGTTATTGGTTGCTATAAGGGTCATAACATGATGATCAAAGTCATGTTTAATAAAGAATGGTGGCTGAAGTCATTGCCAATGAAATGTATCATGTGTTCCTAACTACAACAAAGCCCTAGATATAATTCGATAACGAGTAACAATCAAGAGACTGTTTTCCCTACTGCACTTCCCCACATCTTAATCACAATGAACTACTATAACAAATGAGATCCACTAGTACACAAGTTAACAAAGGGAAACTTGACAAGTGAAATGGTGTTCAATGAACATTTAACTAATGTTGCATTCAACAATCGACAAAGTGAAGTGCAGGTGGAGTATAATACCTCTTCTTTAAGCAACGAGAGCAAAAGAACCTCTTCCTGCAGCTTAAACACCGGACCATGCCCAACACGTTCTTCTCTCTACAACTGTGGCAGATCCTCTTCCTTCCACAAGGAATTTTCTGAAATAGAGTTCAAACACTCTCCATCAAACACAGAACCATAGACAAGAACGATTTGAGAACCAACAAGAGAAGAAAGGATTTAAGAACCAGTAGAAAAAAAGAGGAAAGGGAGCTAAATCGAAAATGTCAAACCTTGATCGTCGCCACCGGAATCGGCTCCGCGTTCTTGGAACGAATGCGCCGCCTAGTGAGCAAGCGGCCCTCCTCAAACCCTACCTTGGGGCCCACGGAGCCGCTCTCGTCGCCCCCGTGGCATCCAGCAGGAGACGTGGTGGCGATGGTCATCAATCCATTGGGAAGAACCCTCGTCGTCCCGCCCTCCTTTTGCGCCTCCTCCTTCTCCGCCGCCCGCTTCACCCGCCGCAGCTTCGGCGCGGCCGCGATCGGATCCTCCTCCGCCGGTGCTTCCGCCTTCCTCGCGCGATTTCTCGGCTTTCCGGAGGAGGCCTTGTGCCTCTCGAGGTTGGCCCGGATCTGGACGTAGTGGTACTCGCAGAAGCTAAGGCCGTCCATGGCGCGCTTGCGGCAGCGCCATTTTTTGCCGTCGCTCCGACGGCATCGGAATGCATCTCCTCCTCCGGAGACGGCGTCGGAGTCGTCGTAGAGGCGGCGCGGCCGCGGCATTGCGCTTCGATCGGAAGCCCCTTCGGCGGCAGAAGAGAAGAGCCTGCTGCCCCCAACGACAGAGTAGAGGGGCGAAGGATTCGATCCCCGTATTTGTATATTAGATTCTACCAGGTGAAATTACGTGATTGCCCATGGAGGCTTAAGTAGACAGATACGATAACCAAGAGGATCACGAATACGTCAAAGATCCTCTTCCAATATATATATATATATATACACACACGTGCGTATTTACTAAAATACAATTTTCTCTATTTTTTAACCAAAACTACATTATTTTTTTACAGTAATTTATTTTTCTGATTTGGAAATTAGCCTCCAGCCCGATTAATAAATAAAAATAGAACAGCTTTTAAATTGTGAAGATTAATTTGGAATCTCTAGCATCTCATTTTCTATGATTTTAATTTTTAAACACGCATTAAATATTTAGGTTGTAGTCTTTAACGACTTGATTTATCAATCAAATCGTATGATAAAAATAATAACTTATAAAATTAATCTACGAACAGAAAAATAAAATAAAATTATTGTAGAAGATAAAATTTAATATTGAAAGAAATAGCTTTTTAAGCAAAAAATAAAATATAAAAATAGTGAGAGAAATAACTCTAACTCTAAGCCAGCTCCACGTGGCACGAAATGGGTAGTGTCCTAATCAAAATGTTAGTTTTTAATAATATACAATTTTTTTAGAATTTTAAAAAATAATATGAAATTTAGTATAAGATTTTAATTTTACTTTTTTTTTTTAAATTTTTAAATCTAAATTATCATATCTTAACTCATCTTGGCACAACCAATTTTGTGTCGCATCAGACTAAGCACAAGAAAAAATACAAATCAAACCGAATTCATTTCCTTTTCTGAATTCAACTACAACAAGCATTCCAATCCTTCATCAACATTTCATAATCTTGCACATTGTTTTCCAACAAGAAACAAAAAAAAAGTGTCCATATATTGTTTGTAGACAGCTCTATCAAAAGCATGAACAGTCATAGATTCTTAAGAACTCGAAACTGAGTCACTTGCCTCAATCTTTGCGCCACGCCTTGCCCTTGGTAATCCAGAGACTCGTCGTACACGCCCACTTGACGTCAAACTAACATATTTGATTTTCCATTCTTTTCTCACTTGCCAAGAAGGTTTACATCCACTGGATGATCCCATTTTGTCGACTTCAGATTTGTCAGATTTGGAGCTCTCACATGATTTGTCAGAAAGATATCGGTCGACACGACTGAAGTAGTAACGAGGGTTGATGTAAATATAGGTTGAAGACACGATCCCAGAAATATTTGATGGCTGTAAGACCTTGATGAATTGTGCAATCTCAGAGAAGCATGAGTGCTCAGAATATGGAACACAGTAGGCATTGTGCTTCAACTTTCTAACATGGGGCATATCTTGTAGCAGGTCTGGGGAAGCTTCGGACTGATGACTCTTTAGAGATTTGTAAAGAGAGGTGTTTTTTGAAGTGTCCAACAACCATGGTAGACCAGAGGGCATAATTCCGATGGTGGGACGCATCTGATTCAATCCATCAATTGTTTCAAAGGTAAAACTATATCTAGGAATAGCTCGTACTCTCGTGAGAGAAGTGTTTGTTGTGAATACATCCTTGTATCCAAGAAGGTGCATGGTTCGCAAACGTTCAGGCCAGACACGAATCTGAAGAGGAAACACCAAAGTTTATAGCAATCAGTTGCAACTTATCTAATACATATGTTTGTGTGTATCTGTATGTATAATCAAAGGGGGGAAAACATGTATTGCTATAAAGAGACAGAGGAAATGCAGAAACTTCACATGAACCTTTGACAAGAACATGAAAATGGGTTATAAGCTGTCTCACCAACTATGAAACATCGAATTTGCTAAACAGAGTATCAACATTGTCTTAATTGCAGAAAATAAATAGCAAACCTTTATATTCAGAGCTTTGGATATAT
>JBBMKF010083407.1:11220-21226 GCA_037834155.1 Curcuma caesia
TAAACTTGTAACTCCATCTGAAACAATAACCATTACAAGCTATACTTGTAGCTACAGACGATAAGACACAGAACAGTTCAGAAAGCTTTTGCTTGGAGATTCCTGATGGTTCCATAAACCTACAATGATACATGTTAATAAATAAAAGTAAATGTGCATAATATATCAATTTTCATGAATATATATATTATCTGACCAGCTTAATATGCAGTATTCTACTAGTTCTCTGCGCCCATGTACCAGGCAATACAGTAGTTCAGGTTCTACACACTTGTTGACATTCTATAAAACATAGAACAGAAAACATACTTGCTTAGTAGCTACTTCTCGAGGAGGAAAAGAAAAAGATGGATTGCAGTAGGTGTTATCCATATAAAGGACATCAATTGTATTGCCTTGGAGAACATCAAGAAGCATCCTCTTTGCCAATTGTGACCTTTCAGACAAAAGTTCCCACCTAAAATCTCCAGTATACAGCACCCATCCAAATGCTCCATGAAACAAGTACATCAGAGCACCTAATAAAATCGCATACATTGTTAACACAAGCCGTCCTTCCTAGAAATCATTGTCCAAAAATGATAGGACAGTACCAAAATCCAAAGTTTGGAATAATATGGAAGATCACGACCATCATAGTACTATATACACTAAACATCCAATTTTTAGCATCAAAATTTTGAGTAACCATCCAATTATTCATTCAAAACTGAATCTAGAGTAAACAAACTTTGTGTAACCATCAATATCACCATAAACGATGGGATAGTAAAAAAAAAAAAATCAAAAGTTTGAAATGCTGTTGAAGCACCACTAGTTGATTTTACTGCAATGAGAACCTTTCTAGAGCTAATTCGCGCCAGCTAATAAGAGACCCAGTCTTATCTTTCGACGTCACAATCCTGACGAACTGATTCATCCAAAACTGAGTTGATAAAAAAGTAAACACCATTAAGAAATTCTACCATCTTTTCCACCAAGCCGAATCATAAACTGTAACTGCGAAGTGACAAGTCGAGGAACGAGAGATCAAGTACCGGGGCAGTGGTGGGCATCGATGGCCATGACGAGAACCCGCACCGGTGCTCCGGAGGCGGGGGAGACGAGGTCGAGGGCTCGGGTGGCGCCGACTTCGATAACCCTAATCAAGGAGACGTCGAACCCGCGAAACCTGAACGGGAGGAGGCTGGCCGTAACGGGCGAACAGAAGAGCGGGCCGCGGCGCCAGGCGGCGGAGAGGCCCGCGGTGTGGTCGTCGTGGAGGTGAGTGAGGAAGTACGCCTGGCTCCCCTCATTCCACCGGTCGATCGAGACCAAACCCTTCTCCATCTCGCTCGCCCTAATCAGCGAGGAGCTCCCGTCCCCTCCCATGGCGGTGCCCGCTTAAGAAGAGGGTTTCAAATTTGGCCGGAGCTCGACGGCGACCTTCCTCCGGTTCCGCGAAATCGGTGACTTGGAGGCCCATGGGCCGTGAAATATCTGAAGAGTGAATTGGCAGCCCATGGGCCGGCCCACAGATACATGAACAATCTTATTCCTTCCTCGATCAGTTACAAAGATTCAGCACTCCTTCAATTACAACAATTGTTCCAAAAAAAAAATATGACAATTTACAAAACCCAGGCATTCACCTATTAATACAACATTTATAGTTTCAAAATAGTTTATTTATTCATGTTAATGGACAGACAAAACAACAACTGAGTGGCAAAGGCTGTGTATTTTCAGATCTAATTTACAAGGTAGCTATTTGTTCTGCGCCACTCTGTAGTTCAAGATCAAGTCTTCTGGCTTCTTCCATATATACGCTCGAACTGTGGCCAAACTCATTTCAGGTGACAGCACCTGCCCTCATTGAACAAGAGTGAACACAATGATATTTGTATGTTGATATGTGAATTTAAAAAGTTTTTTAAAAAATGTGGCCTTTGTGGAGTTTACCTGGTTGTTGCACAAGATTTCGATGCTTGGCTTCGTCTTTTGCCAAGGTTTCATCCCTGATCGGAGGGAGACATCGCCGATTGAAGAAACCTGAGACAGTTTCGTACTCAATCCCAAACCAGATGAGCCATCAGAGCTTCCACCTTCCAATGGTTTGTCGAGAACCATCTTTTCCAGAACATAATTTATCACCTGTAAAATAATACAGAGAAGTTGTTAGGAACCACTTTATTAGAGGGAAGGATCTTTAGTGTGTGCTAAAATTGCAATTAACATAGCCCGGATCAAATAGTTATCCTATGTTTTGCAACAAATTACTTTTAGTATGTAATATGATGATTCACTGCATTTTAACTCAAAACAAAGTTTCAGGTAAAAATGGATCCAAGTGGATGTTTATGATATCTGTGAAAACAGGAATGAGGACAGCCATGCACGGGAGAACCAGTTCAGAATCTACAACAAGATTGGATTACAAAAACTTGGTGCAGAAAAGAATCCAACATAACTAATACAACAATCAGGTATTTTTGAAGTGTGACACAGATTAACTGCTAAAAACTATTACTTACTTTGTTAATCCTCAGTATCCGAGGTGCACTCAATTTGCCTTGTGTTATTATTTGCATATTGGAACCTTCGCAAGCTTGCAAATGAAAGCTACACCTAATAATGAAGAATAAAAGAAATTCAGGCAAAAAGGTTATTGAGAAAAGTATAACAACCTACAAATTATCTCATGCACACATGTAAATAATCTGATTTCTCATTCTTAACAAAATGGCACTTATAAATCATCTCTACAAATAATAGCTGAGTAATGAAACTGATCTGAAAAAGAAAGTATAGTCTTATGGAAGTTTGGAGGTAAAACAAATAGAAACTTATTCCACAATGAAATTTAAGCATGAATCCACAGAGATCCAGCTAACAAGTGAAGTAAAAGAAATATATGGCAAAAGATGAGGCAAAGGTAGTAGTTAAAATGTAGCCTTATCTATAATGAGAACTTCGACTATAGTTTGCTAATTGTAAGTAGTCAGTCATATAGGAGAACCAGCAACTTTGATAGTCACTTTAACCTGTGTTCTTCAGACATGCAGTTGAAACTTCTATAACAAAGTGGTTTTGGGAACAAAATCAAGCCTCCTTAATTCTTCAACTAAGAAAAATCAAATTTGAACATAATAATACTTAACTTTGGAGGAATATATTTAACTACAAATGGAGGAAAGAAGAGAGTCAAACTCACTATGCGAGAACATTTGTTTTAAGTGTTTAAGTAAATATAACAAATATAATGGGGGCAGAAAAGTGAAAAGAAAGAAAATTTTGTGAGCAGAAAATACAATAAAATTTGATGTGTTACTTTGTATTTTCTCTTGGAGGCAATCGACCATTTAAAACACATTCCATACACCACCAAGGAAGATCCTTCTCATCTTCTGTCCCATCTAAATCTGTGATCTTCTTTCTCCATGGACCTCCATGTGAACCCTCTGTAACTATTGATGGAGGTGAAACTGTAGAAAATTCAAAAGAAGGGAGAATACCAAAATTGTAGTTGTCTGAACCATCATCCACTTCAATTTTTGAGTGTGGGTGATTTTTTACAATATCATTTGTAGATGTAACATCTCCATTCGATGAAGCATGTGACCCAGCTTTATGCCTTCTTTTAGCCATCCAATGGACCAACAAACCACGGAGTGTCTCCTGAGCTAGGTTTATCTGGAGAATTCAAATGTGAGATCACCCCAATAGTGTTAAAATAAAAAATAAAAAAACTTGGGTCCTTCATATAGCATATACACATCTAGTTTAATATATCTAAGTGACCCTATTTTCATTGATATTAAGCAGTAATTCTAAGTCACCAAGAGATGGTTGCTTTATGAAACTAAAGTCAGTTTCAAATCGTACAAAAAATGGTTAAATGTTTTGACCTTGAGATCTTCTGGTGCTCCTGTCATATTCAAGTCCATGGCATACATCTCAGCAGAAAAGCATTGAGGAGTATCCAAATGGACAGACAAACTTCCAAGTCGTGTGTCCATTGTAAACCATGCAGGTATACTCACCTTCGAAAAATAAACATCAAAAGGTTTCTTAGATGTGAAGATAACATGCGAAAATAAGTATTGACATCAAACATGATCCATGCATGAAAATGTACCATTTCAAATAGCTCTTCCTTCTTTTCATCAAAAGAAACCTGCCAAGTGCGAAAAGAAATGCAGAATAGTTAGATGGATTTCCTGTCAGTGTGCTAATGCACAAACACCCAATATATTATTGAACCATGTGTAATTATGATATATGGTATATTAATCCTAAGTATGAAAGAACCTTGCCATAGTCCTCAATCACAACACCCTTGGTAATCTCCCACAGTTTAACTGAACCTGCTGTATCCTGTAAGAATGTCACTAGTTTGCAAGGTCAAAATAGAGCCATAGAAGTTAACCAAGTGCAACAAAAATTTATAAGACAGAACATCATATTCACCTTGGTCAGCACATGTCTTCTGTTGTTCAAGATTTCATATTTTACGATTCCTGGGATTCCAGAAACGGTGAAAGATGGTTCTTTGTATACAGGAACCTACAAAAGGAAGAGTTTATTCAGATCCTTCATTAGATAATTAAACTCAAATGAATAGGACTGAAAGTAAATAACAATTCCTATGGACTAGTTCCAAAAACTAGAAGCACGGTCAAATTACTGTAACACAATCAGTACTAGAAACTATTAGACTGGCATGCACCTCTTACCCATATATAGGCTATCTCATATGGGTTGTTGTGCCAATGAGAAATAATAAGAGATTAGTTAAATTAATAGCCAAAAGCACTTTGTAGGACTAATATTCATAGAGTTCAGTGGAAACTATGACTTACAGGGGTTGATCCTTCTAAAGAGGCTCTTGCCCTTGTGAATGACAAATTTCCCGCTAAAAAGCAACCACCTCTTTCTAAAACTTTTTGTGGATTTCGTCCTTCAGCTGGCAACCTATGTACAGACGAAGCTGTAGTCGCAATCCATATACTATCATCCTGTAATGCCATCTGTAAAATAGGGTGTTCTTCTTTTGTGTAGAGCAAAAGGCTTTCTCTTGTAGACAAGTCTGTCAGGTACAACTAACAAAAACAGAATCATACAGTGTCTAGATTAGGGAACAGATAACTTTTTTTACAAAGGGCAGGTGTGAGAATTCTTATACTTACAGATTGGTCTCTCCCACCACTGTAAACATGTGTGAATGCTGGGTTGCTGGCAAGAGCCCATACAGAATCAGTATGGACGGCATAAGAATGCACACAACGTTGCTGACCAAGATCCCATAGACTACAGAAAACAATGATGACCAAAAAATTAGCTACCGATTTAAGGATAAAGCAAAAGCTTATTGATAGATAATCCATGAAATGGAAAAAGAAAAGAATTTGATGCCTGAAATCCAAACCAAATTGAAGAGGATTTAGTACGAGGGGTATGTCTTACCGGATCATTGAATCAGATGAACCTGATAGGCAGAATCTGCAACATACATTAACAAACAAATTTTTCATTATGATGTCAAACAATAATTCCGAAACAAAAAAGTAACATCAAGCGAATCCAATCAGCAAAAAAAAAAGTAAGATTAATTGATATAGATCAGAACTTTTTGCAAATCCCATAAAAGGAGAGTTTCTTTGCTTTGCGATAGCACGAATCATCGGATCCTTGAATAGAAGCCAAAAATCATAGAGCTAACTTGCATTTGTAAAGTTCCTAAAATCAAGAAGAAAAAACTTGCAGAGACATACTAATACACAGTTTAGTAACTATTATCAGTCTTGCAGTAGACAGTGCCAATGATATCCTGTATTGCATGATACATTCACATGAATCCAATTGAAATGCATAAATAGAACAGTAACACCAAAAAGTAGAAAGCTGAGAAACATAATCGCGTTGGTCTTAGGATACAAAAAAAAGTACACACCTTCCTGTGGAATCAAGAAGCAAAGCCCTGATATTGTCAGTATGCCCTCTAAGCTTTAGAACTTTTGAACCAGTTCTTGGATCCCAAACCCGTATAACCTATAGAAAGTCAATAGGTACACTAATAAATATCAAAATATCCACATTCAGAAGAGTTTCTTTTCCATAATTCAAATGTGGAATATGTTTATTCAGAATTTAAGCACCTTCTCAGTTCCACCAGAAACAAGCAAGGTTCCACTGTTATTCATAGCCAAGGCATAAACTGACTCCTTATGGCCTTTGACAGCAATTGGACAATATCCACCAGATTGATTGTTATGAAAAGATATGTTGTTTCCAGCATTAATACCCCGTAGGCTTGAAATAGGAGGTCCCACTGTCCCATTAGAATGTTCGTCTTCTTTCGGATCAACAAACTTTACAATTGGAAGGAGAGCTGCATCAATGTCCCATATGAAAACCTCACCACCAAGCCCCGCAGAGGCAACTATATTGCTCTAACACAGTTAACAGTAGAAAAGGAATCAGAAATTTCAAAACCAAAGAAAACAAAAAAGAATTTAGACAACTACACACATAGTATCCAACCACAGCATATTAACAAAGCTACTTTTGCAGTTAAAAAAAGTTAAATTGGATACATTTTTCTCAGCGGCAGCAAGACATATGACATAGTCAGAATGTTGACGAAGAGTTCTCATGCAAACACCATCAGACAAGGGATTCCATATCTGTGGAAAAAAGAATAAGGACAATTTAACATAGATTAACTTCTTTGCATCAACAATAACCAAATTTAAATGAAGAACCTTCAAGGTGGTGTCTGAAGAACAGGAAACAAGGTTGCTACCAGCCATAACTGCATCATTGACCTGTATTACAGTTGCAGATTAAATAAAGTAAACTGATAATAACACTGTGAGATTTTAATTAGATATTGAATAGTGTATCTTGGTTAAGTTGATAATTGCATAATACTTCTAATGCAAACGGAAACTGGAAACTTCTAAACAGGTTTTAAATTACAGATCTACTAGGCTATTCCTCCAACCTCATTGCAGATTTCAATGGTCACAAAATATTTCTATGATATACCACTCTAAATGAATTGACTTTATATACACCAAAAGCAAACTAATGCTCTTACTACCACATTAATTACTACAACAATAATCAAACTCAGATTCATTTGATGTATTAGGAAAATTATGCAAGCTATAAGACAAGCTAACACATGAAAAATGTACAAAACATAGAATTCCATACAATACAAGATTATCTACTCTGTTTCCTAAGGGAACAAATACCACAGAGATGTAGTCAAATCATTGGTATTTGCATTTTTATGAGGTGATCTTGGACTGTTTAGTACTCAGTTCATTATACAATGCCAGTAAAAGTAGTCTTAAGGACCAACAACATTAGTACTGTTTTTATTGTTACTAAGCTAGCCAGTTTTCCACTGGAAGCGAAGATGAGATACATACATTATAAGGAAAAAGAAACTGAAGAAAGAGCAACTAAGTTAAATGGAAATGGACTTAAGTTTAATGGAGAAATACCCAATCTACATGGGACTCAAATGTAGCTGAATAGGTAGCGTCATTTTTACTTAATGCCCATCCTTTCAATGTCCCATCTCTGCCCCCCGTGAAAAGATAATCACAACTACCGGGAGTAGTAGAATTTAGGACAGCCAAACAATTAATACCTGCACAATGCTGCATACAAAGGCAACAATTTGAATGAAACAATATTTTTTATGTCAAGATACAAAATATATCTTGGAACAGCAGATCAGGAACATAATATACTAGCTGGAAAAACAATAAGAATTTAAAGGAAACCTTTGTGTTATCTGCATCATTCAGAACATATGTCAAGCGTTTCTCCTTCCGAGGGCGTGTTGAATTGGAGGTGTTACCTGCACTGGCCACACGGTGCATTGCGGCTCGAGGCTTTCCTGTAATATCTTTTGAAAGTAAGATCAGATTATCACACTTAACAGAATTGCAGAGAAATATAGCATGAACATGCTTGCAGCAACTAGAAAATGTTCAGGAATGCTGATAATGTTGCATAAATTGTCTTTGGTTAAGATACAACATGTCACACTAATATCTTACATCGACCACGCTATTAATTTTTTAAATAAAAAATGGAAATTTAGGGTCATTATTCACGAGAAAATATACACAGAAATTTTCTGCAAGGCTATATATATATATATATCATGATCTTCATCAAGTCGTGTCCCAACTGTTTGGAGGTCAACTATATAAAGCTTATGCATCCATTGAACTCTATTCGAGGTTATATCACTCGTAATATTCAAATCACATTTTTTATTAAATGACTAATGTTTTCTCATCAACCTCCCTTCACCTTTTATTCTAATAGATTTAACTCTACTGTGTATCAGTCACATTTAAGTATGTTCATACTATCTCAAACTATTTTTCTCTCATTTTATCATCTATTATAACTACACCTAAATGCTCTCATATATTCAAATGAAAGTTTATGTTTTCTTTTAGTGCCCTAAAGAAGTATAAATTAAATTAAAACATAAAAGTGTGACATGAACAATACAACATTCCAACAATCCTAAATACTTGGCATTAGCTACGTGAACCTTTTGTATACATCAAACTCTTGTTTGTTGCTACAAGTCCTTCGTCCTTAGTCTACTTCTCCTTGCACCACTAATATTAAATTGATTTGCTTGTCAACTGATTTGTCTTCTTTGAACATGATCCTACATCCTAGCTCAGTTTCTGTAATTTTCATCTACCAGGCAACTTACTTGTGTTCATGAATGGCATACCACAGGCCATAAATTATATTGGCTAATTACAGATGATGTTAACTCTATCACAGTAGTCATAAATGTCATGCATACTCCTTAAATACACTCATCTCACATCTAGTTATACAATACTCCACTACCAATGCCACGGTATAAAAACCCCCTCAACGTGAGGGATTGATAAAAAAAATAATTAATGTGTGTATTACTTAAAGAAAATGGAAATACTATTATTCAAGTGAAATTAGGCATAACTCCTATAGATGATAAAATGAAAGAAAACTTAGTATGACTGTATTACTAGTTGGTACATCTTTAAAATGATGCTAGATTAATGATTAGGAGACGGCAAGTTTGACTCACAGATATTAGGCATGGACAGTTAGAGGTTGAATTAAACGTAAAGATTTTAGGAATATATCGTTTACAATTTGCTGGTTTCAAAAGGATTGTAAAGAACCTCTCTCTTTGCTCCTACTGTACATTTAGCATCACATCTCAACAGATAGCTATAAAATGTTGGTTTTGACATTAGTCGAGGAGGAGAAGAATCCAGCAAGGATTTATCCTTGAAAATCAGCTTAAACAAAACCAGGAATATAATCAACGCGACGATATGCAGAAACAGAATCCAATGGAGCTCCACTCCTTCCTTAATCTTCTTCTGAACTGCCTGACAATATTCTAGGATCTAGGGAAGGAGGATCCTATCTATAAATTGAATCTCGATTCTGATTTACAGACCACGATAACACCAATCGGTCAAAAATCTCATCTTCTTATAAAAAAACAATGTTTTAGTAGAAAAGGATCCCACGGATCACCTAAACCCAAACGCACACTCACTTCGAAACACATGACGGGCACATGAACTCCAAACGGCACGAAGAGGGGAAGCTCTTACCTGCACCGAACAGGATTGATACTGATGATTTTCTGATCGTCTCCGAGCTCGCGCGATGGGCTCGCTGCCGCTCCGCCGCAGAAAGCCCTCCTCGTCTACTACCGAACGAAGAAAGAGAGAGCGCCGGGAGACGTTCCGTCGGAAGATTCTGAGACTGACACGAGGTGAACCGGTTTCCCTGGTTCGCCAGTTCGAGTCAGATCTAGCCGGTTCAGGCCCAACTCGGAGCAAAATCCGGCCCAATGTAGCCCAAATCCAGCGAGAAAACCAAACACGTTGAGAGGCGAAAATCATAATAAATCTAGAAAGTAGAAAGTCAAGATTTTTATTTGTACTAATAGTAGAAAGTTTTTGTCATT
>JBBMKF010083514.1:0-21222 GCA_037834155.1 Curcuma caesia
TCCCAATGAAATGCTTATGGGATAAAGAAAACAGCTCATTCATTGCCCCAATGGAAACAACTCCTTGCTAATTTTGAGAAAAAGGAACACAATCTTACATAACAAAAGATTTCTCAAACAAAAAATTAAGCAGCAGTGCACAAAAACAACAAAATGTTAGTACGGTCAAGGATTATGTGACACCTGTTCCTATAATGACAGAGTTGGTGAAGATTGCTATGCATACCTGGAACCTATCAATTAAAGATATAGCCGCAGCAAGCTCGGCAGGTAGAGCCATTGATAGGTGTGCTGCAAAAGCAAAAGCATCAGGAAACAAGCATGTGGAAAGCTGGAAGCTAAGCAGCTTTACTAGAGGCTTCAGATGTATGAATTTATAAAATACAATAAATGCAATAATGTGAATTGAGTAACAATGAAAAAGAAATCAATCAGCAACAATGTTCGCTTAATTTAATAATGAGATTTGCTTGGCAGAACAGCCTTATATTTGACTGAGGTAGACCAACTGCTATGTTGCACAATAGTTCCTTCAAGGAGTTAAACTGAAAATTCAGACGACCAATTTATACAGACCTTGTAGAACTACAAATCTTATGGCAGAGCTGTGTGAGAACGAGGCTGAAAAATCAGTGAACATCTCATGTTGGATAAGGTATACAATATACAACACAGTAACGTTTGGTAAGTTATCATAATTTAGCAAGCAATGTTTTTTTTCATCATTGATTCTGGTAAGTTACTAAAATATACCAAAGTTAACAATTGGATGATTACCACAAAAAAAGAATATATAGTAAGAGTCAAATAGCCTATCAATTGAAGCTATGGGTTCAAAGATGAGAAAATAGCTAAAAAATTAATTGGTCCACTTGTTTCATCTTGGACAAATTATTCTTCATAAAAGAGGGAGGAAAAAAAAAATCTTTGTATCAATGTGGTGGGGAAGCTTGTAGTTTGATATAGCCCACTCCCACCCATAATTTGTAAACAAGCATTCAGAACTTCCAACAATAAGCGAGTCATGAAGGTTGTTAAGTTTTCTTTGCAGCTGGTATGATGACACAAGGAGTCCGAGCTGAAATTATTAAGAAAAAACTATTCAAAAAATCAAGAGAATTAAGTTTTTGTTCTGATTCTCATGTTGTATGAAAAAAAAGGTGAAGTATCAACTTACAGAGGAGCAAATAGGATCCATCACTATCATAACCATCCCCATTTACGCTGGCAGCAGAGACATGCAAAGGTGTCATATTGTCACTACTGGAGCTAAAGGATGATTGGCTTGCTCTAGTAACTTGTACTGTTGCAGAGGGATTATCAATAGCCTTTCCTCCTTGTGCACCACCTGCTGTTGATTCAGCTCGCTAATTTTCTGCCTTCAAACAGAAGCGGAGATGATTCTAAAGAACAATAAACTTCATGCTACATTAATCCTGCCGACCAGGCAAATGAAGTCTTTAGATGAAGTACTAGAAGGATTCATATAAAGCTAATCTCTTGTATTTACTTCAACCTCAAGAAAACCACCATAAATGATTGTTGCTGAAAAGAGGACCCTACGGGTACCCACAAAAGACATGCAGAAGTTACTAGTTTCTGGTGAAACTTCGAATTAGAAGGCATCACAAAGAGGAGGAGCTCAAGCAGCCAAAAGGACTCCATTACTCGCTATTTGTTTTTTCTTTCTATTATTATGCTTTGTTTGCATCCATCTATTTCTACAGCTGAATATATGCAAGGCCACATGAAGGCAAACTGATAGTCTAGTAGGTTTTCACTACAAGTCGAATAATATGCTATACCAAATAACATGAATAACAAATTATACCAAAGAATAGTAAAAAAATATCTTTAGAAAGAAAAGTATGCTTACAGTAATGGCTGGAATAATTATCGATCGGTAGGGAAAACAAAAATTTTCTGATTGAGAACCCATCAGATTTGTTGTCCAAAAGATGAAGTTTATGGACCATCAACTTTAAAAGTTACACAAATCTTTGCACAGCAGAACTGTGCATATACAAATCTTAGTTTCAACTCTTGTGAAGATATTCACTAGTGTTTAGCAGGAAAAAACAGAGAATGCATAGCCATAGGCTGGATTTCAAGTTCCCTTTTCAGGAACCAAACGATGGTCCAACACAGCAAGAGGCACAGGCTTACAATTGCCCTGCTTCAAGTTTCATAACAGATCAGGTCAGGGAGGGAGCTGTCAACATATTCCAGTGCCCTTCTCTTGACATGTTCGATTGTTTCTTCGTCACCATGGGCTTTTTCATATTCCAGATACTTCTTGAAGAGGAACTACAAACAGAGACCAGCATGAAAATGAAGATAATGAACATCATGACAGAGAAGAGACCATATCCATCATTGATCACTAAATCAGGATGCATATTTATTCAGTTAGGCTAAGGAATATTTACCAATAGCATTTAAGTTCCTGATATGCAGAAACAATGGGGGGCAAAGAGTAATAAGCTGAAATGTGCTGTTGAAAAAATACAAATATGAAAACCCCTAAATCATTTTAAAAAATTGATCATGCCTTGCAAAGTAGAAATGTTCCTTCCACTAGTGGTAAAATTAAGCATAATGTACATGGAAGAGAAACAGTGGTTACAGACAAAACACCACTGAAGATTATGAACAGCACAACAAAACCAGCATATCCATATGGGAAAATCTACAGAGAAAATTAAATTCCTAACAGAAAATATTAAGAACCAACAGCAAGTAGGATGAGGAATTACACTATTATCAAAAAACCAGGATACGAGGATGTAAGAAAAAAAATGTTAGTACATACAGTGTTGAAGACTTTGCCTACGCTGGTAACAAAATTAAGAATTTAAGCTACCTTAAAGTTCATGCAACACCATCAATAAATATAGATAGGATAATGAGACAATCATCAAAAGGTAATTTGGTTATTTAAATATTTATAGTTCTATCTCTATCTGACAATTCAAGGGAACACAAAAATTTTTGAAGTGTATGTGCAATAGATTCTCTTCTGAGCTGGATTGGTAAATGATGGTAGTAATAAACCACAATTCTTAGGAACTAGATTAATGTGCTGCTATAAAATATGATACAAACAATAACAAAGAAAAAAACCCTTCAGGATATAAGGATTGATCTGAGGCACCAGAAGTGATGTAAAGCACACGCTAAAAACGAACAGTATTACCTTCATTTTCTTAGGAGGGAGACTCAAACATGTCACCCGCTCAAATAAGGCACGGATTACTTCTGTATCACCCAAACAAATCTCCTGTAACAGAGAATCTGTCAAGAAAATCTTTTAAAAAAACAAGCAGAATAATGTTGAGCTTAATAACCTGATCAAGGTAAATGCTCCAAAGGTCAGTTCTCTTGGGATATTCTCGCAAAATAGATTCAAGCAATGACCGACCTCGATCTGGTCGACCAGATTTGAATTCCATCAGAGCAGTTTGAGAAATAAATTTAATATGCTTTTTCCGTGGGAGACTTAAAAGAGCGCGGTTTACTATTAACTTAGTTTCGTCCTTATTATTCATCAGAAAATTTTGAATGCAGCGCAACCAAACCTGTCAGGTGAAATTCTCTTAGATCACTAAGATCAAAGGTTCTTTACATGATCTATATATATATATGGGGAGTCTACCACTGACCTTGCATGATTGCTTGAACTTTTTCGTCATTCTTTCAAGCAGCTCCTCTGCAAGATTTTGTTGTTTGGTTCTCTCATACACTCCTAATAGAGCTAGATGCAGCTTTTTGGGGTCACAATACTGCAATGCTCTCTGAAATACTTCCTTCACAGCCACCTGGTATATACCTCATCAATTAGTAAAATAAAACAAAAAAGGTTAAATTGACAAGATAATACAAAAAACATGAATTTACCTCTGGCGGGTTTCCGTATTCATTTTCCAAGTTCAAATATGCTACCCAAACATTGAATTTTTCCCCTTCCTCTCTAATATTTATTATATTCAGAGCCCTATCACAGACAAGACAGAAAAACATTGGAGGACAGAAAGTAGAAACTGTGTTCATTTAATATAAGTTGGCAATTGAAATCAAATCTAAAGTCATTTATAAATTTGGTTTTTTAACAAAGAAAAAAACAGATGGCCTATTCAAATTACATGGAATTGGTTACATGGATCATATACAATGAATGAGCTATATGGAACACCATAAGTAGTGATACCATCGTAGATCTCTTTCAATTTGGCTGCATGTTACTTACATTCTCATTACTACCAAATTAATATTGTTCGAAGTTAAATTCTTAACGTCCTTCATATATCATATATCTTCCATTTAAAATTTGAACTAATCTCTTGTTATCATTTGAATTGTACTTTTGATTTTACTATTACTAAAGCTGGATTTCATTTATAATCTATATGGCAAACTAATTTCCAAAATTCTCATTTGACCTTTAATCTGACCCCAATTACCCTCTCCCACAGTTTCATAGTATAACTTATTAACTTAACCCCATTATAACTACATAGCTTATTGAATGTCTCTTTTATATATTGGTACCAATATGAAGCATCCAACATTCGTTAACCATTTATACAAATTCTAACATGATCTCCAAAAACTCTTCCAAATTAAAATAAGCATACAATCAGTCCTACTCTATTACCTATTTAAATTTTTCTCGTTTTTACAGGCTTGTGTGTGAAATTTTAAACTTCCTATTTTTCTATCTATAAAGCTACATTTCATACAGGCTTGTGTGTTAAAACAAGCCAATAGGATAAACTTGAATTTGTAGAAAAATGTTTTCAAACATTTCATAAATTCTTTATCATCAACAACGTATATCTACCGTACCAACACTAAATCAACAAATTGGAAGATTAAGATCTATTTAAAACAGACTGTCTTACCTCAACAATAGCTAACCCGTAAAGATTACAGACTACAAAACCAAAAAATAACATTGAAGTAACTGAATACCTCTCAGCAATATCACGTGCTTTCCTAATATCTGCTAGTCTAAGCATAAAAGCCATGTAGTTTATCCAGACAAAACTACTATTTGGTGAGCTCCTAACCAATTTCTCAAATTCATCTTCTGTCATTGAAATTTCATTCTGCAGATGTCTTTCCTCAGAAGCACTGATTTCAAGCTCCCTGCAAAACAATTGGAATTTAAAACCAGAAAATAAAACTCAGTATTTCTAGTTTATATACATAAATAGATGCCCCCACACAGTTTGCCTCCTTGGCCTTCTTTTTTGCCCGTCTGTCTTTTTGTTAAGCTGACCATTGTCGTTGGCATCATCCTTGTTGACAATCTCAGGATTATCTACATCAGAATCCTCTGATTCTTCTAGAGAAACCTGAAGAGGAAGAACAGAAGTATTGTTTCCTGGCTGTGCAAGAATCTCAGGGCCACCACCATTAGCTATGTCCTCATTGTGCTGCAATTCTAGAAATGGATTATCAATGGATGAAGCACCATTCTGGTGATCATCCTTACGGTCAGCATCTATATCAACATTCCTGTCAATACTACCACCATCCTCCAAGTAGGATTTTTTCATCCCTAGGGATATTCTCTGCCTCTCTTCGTCAATCTGATAATCCAATGTAAAGAAAAAATAAGGTAACAAGAGCATGTCTAGGGGCATTGTGCAAAACAATTTGGATTAGCTTCAGTAAATGAAGATAGATTAAACAGTTATATATTTAAATGAATCAAGTTTGTCAATAAAATAAAAATTGGCAACCCCATTACAAACTCTCTAAACAAGATTATAACCAAAGCATACCTTCAAAATCTTTGCCGCTACTGTATCACCACTCACCAGTTTTATAAATCTGTACAATGTTATCAATATGCTCATCTGATAATTTTGATATATGACACAAACCAACCTATACATGAAAAATACAAGGGAAAAAATGTAAGTTTCTGCAAGATCTAATGCTCGAATAATTAATAGTAGGAAAATCAAGGTAAGATTGTTTACTTTATTGCTCTTATCAATTGCAATAAAAGCCCAAAAGACTCAACCTGCCTGATCTTGCCAGTAATAATATCACCAACATGAAAACTTTTTATTGTTCCAATCTCCCCAATTTTCAATGTAGCTTCAATTCTCTTCAAAGATGGTTCCACCAACAGTACTCTGAATAGAGGTTTAGAATTAACAGAGATCAGAGTTAAACAATTTTCTGGACTACTATTTTTATTCAAAAACTTAGCATGTAGAAGCTTTCCGATTGGAAATTCCTTTTTAGGATTGCCGATGAAATCATCTGACAAATTACACAAAAGTATCTGTGCATCCATCACTTTGGAAAGAGAAATGAAACAACCATTTTTTGTGATGTTCTTAACATAACCCTGCAAGTAAAAGAGTAATTAAGTCAAGAATTGATAACTACCAGAACTATTTAAATTCCATGTGAAATCAAACCATATTTTTTTATTTGGTTGAGTTTGAAATCAAAATTGAAAATTAAAGGAATCATTCAAAAAGAATTTAGAAACTTCTTTAAGCTTGTTGTTGAAGTAACAACAGTTTAATAATGAACACAATAAGCCAACAACACTAAGGGTCTGTTTGGTTGAGGGTCATCCGTGATTACCTTGGTTCACATCAGCATACGTCAGCAAAAGAGAGCATCCAACCCGGAATTGAAAAACCAAGAAAAACTTGATTCCGGGGTTAAGGTAATTTTCTTCACAAAATTAACCCGCGAGCCCCTCCGCATGGGAAACCCTCCACGAGCGAAGCCCGACTCCCATCCCTGATTGCGCGAAAGCCTAGCGGCGGCAGCGATTCGAAGCCTTCGTCCATGTAGTGAACGATCGCAAACCTCCTCTCCGCTTTCCAAGATTCGAAGCCTTCCCCTTCCCCTTCCGCTCGGTGTTCTTGCGAGGTGTAGTTCAACGTGCCGGATCTGCAAGTCGGAACCCTAGATTCGCTGCTCACAATCAGTGATGACCTCGTCAAGGTAATTGTTTCGTGTCAGACTGTCAGTAGGTTCCTTTTTCCAATTGTAAGTGTTAGAATATTTAGGGATAAATATTCTTTTAATTCGTTTTTTCTTTATAGAATAATTTTTCCTAGAATAGGTTCCTATATTCATATATAAATAGGGACTTATGTCTTGTAATATCTAAGTAATTCCATAATATTTTATACAAAGATTTACAAGTGATCTTTGTAATGTTCAAATCTTCTTATTGACTATTAGATTGTTACTGCATGAACTTTAGACGCTTAGCTAATGGTAATGATCCACTTAAGTCCTTATATTTTTGTAAGGTAACCTTACATAAGTATGCTATTTGTAAATGGTATAGTGTATTTGTACCTCGTGTTTTTTTTTCTGTACTCATATATGCTTTTTCAGATTAACAATGCTCTTATTCCTTAACAACTATCTGGGGACCAGAAGATGCAACCTTGGTCTAATACCACCTTGTTTATGAATGCTAATAGATGATAATATTGATGCAGCATGAAGAACAAGCAATCGCAGGCATAGAAAATTTAACTAACAAAAGTACTTAAAATTTATTAATTGGAAGATCTTGTAAATGAAGTGGTTAGAGCTTTTTTTTCTAAAGGCCTCAACATTCACCTATTATCCCAAGAAGTTAATCAAGAAATAATCTATCCTCTAATTACTTGGTAAACAAATGGCTATTTACTAAAGTAATTTATCCTACTAATATAAATTTTTGTGCTTTGTCTTGATCACCTTAAAATAAAATTTACAGCTTTATGAAAAACTTACAAAGTTTAAAACCTCCTATCTTAGAGATTCCAAATTGAACTTTCTAATTTTAAATTGCATTGTCTTCCTCCTTCAAGGAGAATTCAGGCAAATTGTAGATATCATTAAATTAAGGCATTATTTCCAATGAATGAGGACTAACTGTACATCCTTTGAGTCTTAACCTTTAAGGGGCATGCAAATTAGGGATTTTATTTTATTTTATTTTGTTGGGTGGGAGCTACAATTTTGTTTGAAAACCTAGGCAAATGCCTAGAATTGACCTCAACTAAGAAAATTAAACAAAGTAATTTTCTGATGAACATTTATCGAGATGATCTGAGTCTATCTGTTGCTGATGTTGCCATCCACAAATCCTGATATGTCAGGTGAGAGGTCTGCGTTCAAGTATGTATTCTCTAGAGGGTTGGATTGGATCCAAACTTGACTTACATGCTCATTGAGGAGAGATGAAGTCAACTTTAGGTGCAATTAATGTGATTGGACCAAAGTTCTGTTTCTTCTATCTTGGCTTATTTTACATGTGTTTTTTCTGATCATTAAATTCAAGTGTCATTTTAGAATCAGGTTCCCTTCTTTGCTAAATCAAATTTATTTTCTGAGTAATCATTTGATACTTCCTTTTTTTTCAGGTATGTCCTGGGTGCTGTGGAAACTTTCTTAGATGCTGTGCCAAATGCTGGATTCTTTAGAGGTAAACTACTCAGATGGTTGTCTTTTTTGTATATTGTGTGGGTGCCCACTTTTTTTTTGTATGTGTGCGCGCGCATGTTAGATTTTCAATTGTATCATATCTGTGCCAGCTAGTTGTGCTTAAGAGATCATTTAAAGGATAAGAAATGCCAAGGGTAAGACTTAAGCCTATTGTTGAAGCAATGAAGAAAAACATTCTATGCAATACATCAAGCTGATAGTGGTGACTAGGTAACTGTAGCAAGTTATTAATGCCATAATGTAATATAACTAAAAATTCACAGGAAATAATAATATCTTATACTTTATCAAAAAGATCTTTGACTTCAGTAAACCCCTGTGTATCTGTTAGCCTTTTTGGTTGAATGCCAGAGTGATCATATCTAAGAATGCACTTTAATCAGAATGATGATTAGGAAAAAATCTGAGCGACAATATGTGTGAGCATCCACGGTATCATATCATAGTCATCAGAATTACCTAGGAGATAACACTGCCAGTGAGCTATAAAAGTAGAAGTTTGGATCAGGTAAGTGAAACTGTTAATCTGTCTTAAGTGGTCTGATGCATTACTAATTGTAACTGATTCAGGGCATGCAATGAGAAGAAGAGGTTGATGATTGGGGAGAGAATGGAGGAAATAGAGGGAAAATAAATAAGTAACATCTGTAAAAGTGTTGTGTGAAGAATAATATAGCATATCCAACCAAAAACAAGAAAATTGAATACATAAAAGTGGACTGCCATAGCATAGATGCATTTAAAGGGAGATATACCGCCATGCATAGCAGAAGATGTTTTTGAGCTTCTGGCCAAGATGAAGGACACAATCAAAATAAAAGATAGATGTAGGGATTTGGTAAAGAAATGAATTGTGTCCCGATTGTTTGTTCAAATCAGAGTTAGTGACTAAACAACAGTGTAATGCCTGAAAGATGGCACATGCATTACACTAGTAAGCTTTGGGAAATCACTTTGACAATGGGATTTGCAAATATATATATATATCAATCTCCTTGGAGTTAATCCTTTTGGATAAACAAACAAACAAGCCTTGAGCAAGAAAACTAATTGATCATGCACGTACGAGTATCACCAATGCACTAAGATGTGAATAGACAAAAACAGCAAGTAAAGAAATAGTAGAAGCTTACAAGGGAGAAGTGGCATAGGGGTGCATGGTGGCATTGCTACAAAATTTGATGCTGAAAATCATGCTCTGCTCCTTTTATCTAATGTTTTCATGAAAAACAAATCTGATTCTTTATTTCTTATGGTGTTCCATTCACTCTAGTTGTAAAAGTGTTCATTTCTTCTTAATATTTGTGTATATGTATAATATGTTAAATTTGTTCCTTGGGGTTTTCTTTTTGCAGAGTCAGTAATGGTAGTCAGCAATAGTACAGCAACTAATGGTACAACAACTGAAGTTATAACTACTGTGTCTACTCCTAGTTTGCATGATCTGCAAGTTTATGGAGTAATTATCACTATACTTCTATGCTTCATTGTGTTTGGTGGTGTCAAGATCATAAACCGGGTAGCTCCAGCTTTCTTAGTTGCTGTACTTTTTTCAATTTTCTGCATATTCATTGGAATATTTTCTGCTCCGAGGAGTAATGCTTCAAGTAAGTTCATTTGTTGTACAGTTCTCTTGTCCATATGATTATTAGTGTTGACTTGGACATAGGGTTTCTTCCTGCCATCATTTTCCAGATTCCTTTTTGACCCCTCATCCAGATGATGCTTTCTTTTTGGAGTTTGGCGCAGGTGGCATAACAGGGTTGAGAGCACAAACATTTAGAGACAATTGGAGTTCTGCTTATCAGCGCACTACCAATGCTGGAATACCTGATCCAGAAGGATCTATATATTGGAACTTTAAGTAAGCCTATATAGATGCACTTCTTTTCTGAATAACAGAGGTTTTATCAGGTGAAACAGAGGTTATTCACCCCAAGTGTAGATAGACCTTTAGAGAGAGATGCATTTGCATCCATGTTATAGTTGTGAGCAAGTTCCCCACTATATAGGCTGAATTTCAATCCAATAGCTTAGGAGAGCTGGCTACCAATTTTGGTTATCTTTAAGTTATAACTAATGCTGAATTGTGTAATGTATGGCCCAATTTCCTCTGAAAACAACTACTAAGAAAAACAGGAAAAAATCATTGGAAAAGGATAAATAAATATTTCCCTAGTTTGTATTTACTGTTACCGTTATGTCTCTTTCCTTAGAGGAAGGAAAGATTGAGAGAAACTTAATTTTCAACAATTTATTCCTTAAAAACATATTACAAATATAAATCAAATATAGTTTTGTAAAAAAAAATAATTTTTAATATGTTTAGATCGGATTTGAGCTCTATTACATACAAATAGTGCTATTCCACCCAAATCAGAAGCAAATTTGGGCCAAATTGGGGAAAAATTTTCGGATGTTTCTTCCATCTCTGTCAAAGGAAACAAGAAAAGGGAGGTTGGGGAAATCTTTGGCCACCTTATTCTTGTCTGAGTTTCCTTCTGTCACAGGAAACATGACCTTGAAGGCTTACATAAAATGGAATTTAACAATTATATGATGGTATGTTAATGGACCAAATCCAATGCAACTTATGATTTTCAATTACACAATATGAACTTGACTTATGTGGTAATTGCTGTTTTTGATTTTATGAATGTTGCAAAACCTAGATAGTGGGTCAGTCAGCCTGTCATTTACCCTTCCAAATATAAAATGTTGCAGCTCCGATTGATGAAATAAGTTGTGTTGTGAACATGTGAAGTAGGGAGTTGTAAAATTTATTCAAGTTTCAGATGTTCATCACTCTATTTGGTAGTTTCTTAGATTTTCTTAGGGAAATTCACAAGGAACAAAATGAGATGGGATCACATTTTAATTTAGCTAAGATTCAGCAAGTGGTTCACTAGGCGTGTTTAAACTTTCAACTTCTTTTTCTTTTTGTTTGGTGCAAATATTTCAACTGTTTCCTTATGTATATCTTATTTTTTCTGTCCTTCAGTGCATTGGTAGGTCTATTCTTTCCTGCTGTAACAGGAATTATGGCTGGTTCAAATCGCTCTGCATCATTGAAGGATACACAGCGCTCTATTCCTGTTGGAACATTAGCTGCAACACTTACCACCTCTTTCCTATATTTGATATCAGTACTTCTGTTTGGAGCCTTAGCCACAAGAGATGAGTTGTTGACAAACCGGTATAAGCATTTTCTTCTAAAACTCTGACTACTTCAAATGTTGTAAACATAAATGCTATAAAATGGCTAGTTTGTGAAGATTTCCCAAACTTATCTGAAAATTTGAACCCGTACTGCAGCTTTCAGCACTACCAGCTGTGGGATATGAAATGGATTGATGAATCTACTGAAGAAATAATCCCATATCCAAGAAAAAAAATATTGCACTTAACATAGATATTCAACTAATATTTTCTCATATACTAGTGGACATCTTAAATGATTAGCTAGGATGCATATAATTATGGCATATATAAAGATAACTTTGATAAAGTTACTTTGAACTTTATGGAGGTGTTTATACGATAACCTTGGTCTCATGTGACATGTATTAGTAGGATGCATATGATTACAGCATATAGAAAGATAACTTTGATAAAGTTGATTTATTGTGGTCTTATGGAGGTGTTATGAGATTACTGTGGTCTTATGCAACATGAACTTGTGCTTTATTGTAGATTGAAAACGAGATGGTATTTAATCTTAGGAGCAACATGTAAATTTTTTGACCCAACGTACTGGTAACATTCCAGTTGGTATAATCTAGTACAGTGACAGATAATCTGATTACACAATCTATCTCATTTTCTAGCTTCAATCCAAACATCATTTTTGATGTTTTAATTGTTAGAAAATGATTTTACCATGTTCAGATTAATTGAAATGGTATTTAAAAATAGAATATAAAAATAAAATTCCAAAGTAGAAATATATCCAAATCTAGCCCTTGTTTTCTTGGCGCTACACTTTTTGACAGTAGTCTGAATTTCCCATCTGGAGTTCATCTTAAATAAGCTAAATGTCCCAAATTTTGAAATTGTCCTAAGTATTCTCTATTGTCAGGTCTCTATTGTCAGGCAGAGATTATTTCACCTGCAATACTATACTATCTTGTGAACTTGTAGGACTAACTGGTATTTCTCACTCAATATGTTTGATGAACTTATCATCTTCTGGATATCTAACTTGTCTATTATTGTATTATTAGTGCACCACCAATCCATCACCAGATTGTCATTTGTGTGGAGGTGGCATCAATTAGATCTGCTTTGTTCTTATTGGTATTCATGGAATTATTCTTCCTGACATAAACAAGTACTTTAAAATATAAATCACTAAAGTTCTAAGAGTTACTTGGTGCCTGTACTGCATTGGCTGATCATTGCTAAACTTTTACTGAGGTTACCAATTGCCTGATGGTACATATGCTCTTCTCTTATGGTGTTTACTGTCAAATTAGATGTTCGCTTATTAGTTAAAATGCTAGAGAATGTGTAGTAAGTTCTCACAGGTGGGAAGATTACAGCATTTTGGAAGTGAGATTGAAATACATTTTTGAGCTTTCAATCTTAGTTCTTAGTAGAATGTGAGTTCTTTTAGTGTATTGCTCTGGTGTATGCTTTTGATGAGAATATATATGGTCTTCTTTGTTTTTTTTCGGAGCTGCTGATTCAGATTCTATGTAGGCTTCTGACTGCTGAAGTCGCTTGGCCTCTTCCAGCAATTATATATGTGGGGATTATCCTTTCCACTTTGGGTGCAGCACTTCAGAGTTTGACAGGTGCACCACGCTTGCTTGCTGCAATTGCAAACGATGACATTCTTCCTGTTCTCAAGTATTTCAAAGTTACAGAAGGAGGAGAACCTCATTTAGCAACTTTATTTACAGCCTTTATTTGTATTGGTTGTGTCGTAATCGGGAACTTAGATCTAATCACACCTGCTATTACTATGTTCTTCCTTCTATGTTATGCTGGAGTTAATCTGTCTTGCTTTCTTCTGGACTTACTTGATGCTCCTAGCTGGCGTCCTAGATGGAAGTTTCATCATTGGAGCCTTTCACTTCTTGGGGCATCACTTTGTATTGGTATGTTAGTATTTTCTGATTTAGGTGCATTCTAGAGTTCAGAGCTTTCCCTTTTTGCTAAGAAAAGATATATGATATGAATTAATACCACCTGGTATAAGATTTTCACATTTCTCGCTTCTCTGCTAGATCAGAATATGGTAGGCAGAGATGTGAAGAGATCCATGCAGATAACTTCATCTAGTTGTCAGAAATCTGATTATTTGAGAAAATATCCATGTGTAAAGGTGTTTCTGATTTGATTGGTAAACATGTGAAAATAATTTATATGCAATAAATCCACAATCTATTCTCCGTTTTTCATGCCTGAATAGGATTTCTTGCTCCATTTTTCTCTTATATAGGAGGTAGGAAACACAAATTAACAAGTCAAGCAAGCTATTGATAATGTGTTCTTGATATTTTATGAAAACATTTACCCATCTCAAGAGTCTCCCTTATCAAATCACTGTCAAAATGATATGCTACTGTTTGCAAGAGCTGGTGCTTTTATACAATTAAAGATTGGGAACATCAAAGCATCTTTTCATTCGATCTATCTAACGTGGTGTTTCCAATTATTCATCCACTTGTGTTGCATCAGGAATTTTAACTGTATTCGGTGCAAAAGCTTCTTCAAATTGACTGTGTTATTACTATAAATATGCTGGAAAAGTCTGTAGATTGTGAAAAAAATTGGTTAGTTCTTGATACAGGTATAGTCACTAATATTTTCTTGCTGTATGAATTGACTTATTGTGTCTAAGGGAATAAAGAACACCTTCACATTTGTGCTGCTAAGGTCGATTGTCAAGATAGTTCTCCTTTCTAATATTAATGATGCATTAAAATTAGTGATACACACAATTTGTGTGCTTTCATTGACAATATCACTAGACTTAATGTGAGGATGAATTTGAGTGCCTTGGCTGATGATCTTATGGTACCGTGTGGTCCATAGGCAGGGTTTAAAGTGTCATCTAGGTGCAGGGATTGATGACTGATGGAAACACTTCCATTTCGGTGTTAACTGGGTATCATGCGTTGATATTAGTTGATGTCTATCATTATCAATCAGGAAGATAAGAAGCAGATTGAGGAAGAAGCTTACCCACCAATGAAGATGTTTCACCAGAGTTCTGGAGATGGTGTTGTTGTTTGAAGGATGGAACAACGTTTTAATCTTTTTCTCATAGGACTTGATGTAGATTGATGATAAATGATAAATCTACGTGCCTCAGACAATTATCTCACAAGATTATGAACCTCAGTCGATGACCTCATGAGAGAAGAGAAAAAACTCCAAATGAATGATCGACACAATAAATGGAGGATCTCTTCTGTAGACTTTTATAATAATTCAGCCTTATTAGCATGTGCAAATAGAATTTACTTGAATCAGTAAAAATATACATAAATTATGATTGTTGGGAAAATAAAACAAAAACAGCATTTTAGACCTAGGAGTAGTTTATTTCATTTTAAATGAGTCTAGTTAGTCGCATCAACTTCTCATCTTTGATAGCATTTTTCTATAATTATATTATCTTCTTAATTTTAACTTGCGGATGGAAATGCTTAGTTGAGTTAATATGTAGCTACAAACCTGCAAGTACAAGCTTCCAATTAAATGCATATAAATTTAAATCACCATTTTGATGTGTGTCAATAGGGGGAGAAAGAAACAGTTGAAGTTAGTAAACCTTAAGAAAAAGTAACTTGAACCCTTTTAGTAAACCTTAAGAAAAGGGTTAAGACAGTAAACCTTAAGAAGAAAAGGTTTAACTTAGTAAACTAAATTTGAATTTGCATAGCATGACGGATGAATTTTCTTTTACAGTTTGAGATCAACTGATATTTTCTTCATTTATTTTTGTGTTTTCCTTAGTTGTGGGCAGGGAACTTGCTCCGTACAATCTTATAATACTTAAAACTAAAATTTGTGGACTTTTAATTCTTATGCTGTATATTTTTTCCTTAGTTGAAAAAATAGTATGTTGTACAGTAGCATTTGCTTGTGAATTTGTGTGATTTGAATGTTTGATATGCATGGTAGCAAGAGTATAAGACATTTCTAGATAGTAGATTCACAATTTTTTTTCTGTTGTTGCTGCTTCTATTAATGGAAATGTTAACAAAACGCTGATCCCTTGGAGTGGAGCTTATGCATGTGTTTGATATATAGGACATGCAGGGAATAAATATTTTGTTCAATAAATATGTTTCCTCCTAAACCTTCTTTATTTATCCAGTTATTATGTTCCTTATCTCCTGGTTATTCACGGTGGTGTCTCTAGCACTTGCTGGTCTCATATATTATTATGTGAGCATTAAGGGGAAAGCTGGAGATTGGGGGGATGGGTTCAAGAGCGCCTATTTTCAACTGGCTTTGCGTAGTCTTCGATCTTTAGGAGGTATGCTTATCTTTGATTCCTCCCTGTGATGATTTGAAAACCATATAAAAACATGGAAATAACTTCTCATTGCACCAGAAACTGTGAAATATTGTGTATGCATTAGTATGAGGCTTTTGATATTAAATTAATGCTGCAGGTTTGTTGGGTCGTCAAATAAATTTTAAACTGATGCATTGTAGGTTTTTTGTCTGACTTCGCTAGTGTTTAACTGGAACTGAACATGTTTAAAGATATAATATATGCTTTCATCTGAGCAAGGCATTTCATGTCATAACTTGAATGATCCTTCCAGGGTTTTGTATCATTTTACATTTTATCCTTGAATCCAGTGTCAAAATACCAACTTCTCTACATACCAACTAATCCTCCTGTCCTCTCAAACATTCCTATTTCAGCCTTCCTCACACCCTGAGAAATCAAAGAAATGTTTGAAGCGTTGAGAGATCACACATGCCTTTGATACACTAGATAGGATTAAACACCGGTTTAGCACCAGTTGTTACATCCTACTGCCTCAAACCATGCACTTGAAAATCTAAATTTGGTACTTCTAGAATATGGGATAACCTCCACTCTAAAGCCAGATGATAGGATCTTCGTCTCCCTTACTAGAATGACCCAATCACACTAATAAAGACAAGGGCAAGTAGTGTGGTTCAACATAATTATATGCCCACGAGTGAAATCAAATCTAATATAAATTGAAATCAAATCTAATATAAATTTTGAGCAAAATTCAATAAAAATTGAACAATTGATGTCCTTTCTCAATCCTCCCCAAACTCATCTTTCAATATCAAACATTACCCCTTAGTGCTTTTCAGCTACCAAACTTTCTTCTCTAGAAACATTTTGATCTCCTATTAATGCACCCCACAATTCCTCGGTGGCTCAGTTTTGGAATGTTCATCGTAGCTCTAGCTGTCATCATGAAAACATGCTGAAAGTCATCCAAAAAATACTAAAATAGGACTTATTTGGTACTTGGACTCTAGCCGGGATTATTCTGTCCAATATGTTGTTGAACCCAACATGAAGTACACAGAAAAAGTGCACCTATAAAAAAATTTAGGAGTTTATCAGACAAGGAGCCATTCTTTTCACAATGCAGTTTAGAGCCCTTTGTATGAAAGTCACTCCAAATTAACAGTTATTTTAGTTATGTGGTTATCTCTGGCTGCCTAGTTTACTGTCAAGTACCACATCTGTACTAAGTGCTCAAATTACCATACGCATGTATAATTTAACCCAAAATCTTAATTAAGCATTTGTTAATTATCAATAAGTTTTAAATACTGGGTTTCAAATTAAATTCCAAGTGTAAAGCATTATCTGGGACTTGGGAGCAATGTGGGATTTGACATCTGATTATGAAATCCATGTCAACGAAGTTAATGAAGGGTATAATTGTGTACTTAATTCAATATCTAATTGTAGTCACGTGTAAAGTTTTAATAGAACATTGGAGTGACTGATGTAATAATTGTTTGCCAAGTAGGCAGGCCATCTCAGATAATTAAGCGAGCTTTGACAATTGGTTCTATAGATTGTTAAAACTGAAAGTTCAGGCACAAAAGCACCTGTAGGTTTAGGTTATTGCATAAGATATAACTTTCTATCCTCTGAAATGCCTATACTATGGGTGATTTTAATTATGAATTAACTTATAAAAGATCTCTTATTGTGTTTGTTATTTTGCTCCCTCCAGCAAACCAGGTACACCCTAAAAACTGGTACCCTATTCCTCTCATCTTCTGCCGGCCATGGGGACAGCTGCCAGAAAATGTTCCCTGTCATCCCAAGCTTGCAGATTTTGCTAATTGCATGAAGAAGAAGGGTCGTGGGATGTCAATCTTTCTGTCAATTATCGATGGTGACTATCATGAACTGGCTGAGGATGCGAAGACTGCTTGCCGTGAGCTGAGCACTTACATAGACTACAAGCGCTGCGAAGGAGTAGCTGAGATAGTAGTTGCTCCAACTATGGCTGATGGTTTCCGTGGTGTTATTCAGACTATGGGACTTGGCAACCTTAAGCCTAATATTGTGGTTATGCGATATCCTGAGATTTGGCGTCGGGAAAATCTCACGGAGATTCCATCAACATTTGTCAGCATTATCAATGACTGCATCATTGCCAACAAGGCAGTCGTGATTGTCAAAGGCCTCGATGAATGGCCCGGTGAGTATCAGAAACAATATGGGACAATTGATCTCTACTGGATCGTGAAGGATGGGGGTCTTATGCTTCTGTTATCTCAGCTGCTTCTTACAAAAGAGAGCTTTGAGAGCTGCAAGATTCAGGTCTTCTGTATTGCAGAAGAGGACACAGAAGCCGAGGAGCTGAAGGCTGATGTTAAAAAGTTCCTTTATGACCTCCGCTTGCAGGCTGAGGTGATTGTGATAACAATGAAATCATGGGAGGCCCAAATTGAAGGTGGGGTTCAGCAGGATGATTCAATGGAAGCATTCACCAGCGCACAACGTCGAATTGCTGCCTACCTAGCTGAAATGAAGGAAACTGCCAGAAAACAAGGAACGCCACTGATGGCCAGCGGAAAGCAGGTGGTGGTAAACGACCAACAGGTGGACAAGTTCCTTTACACCACCTTGAAGTTGAATTCAACCATACTGAGGTACTCGAGGATGGCGGCAGTTGTGCTTGTCAGCCTCCCACCACCACCGTTGAACCACCCATCCTACTTCTACATGGAGTACATGGATCTCTTAGTTGAGAATGTGCCAAGGATGCTGATAGTTAGGGGCTACAGGAGAGATGTTGTTACCCTCTTTACATAGATTTTACTCGATTTACACTTCGTTGCCTATCACATGACCTTGTAACCAAAAATATCAGCTCTTGCAAGGATACCCTTGTGTTTCAGAAATTCATAGTCATTCTGTTATTCATTCATTAAACCTGATGTAAACTGCAGTGTGTTTTCAGTAAATCAGTCATATACAACTGCCAGCTTGATTTTGCACATTCTGATAAAAAGAAAAGAAAGAATAATGGTTGCAATTTTGCAAACTCTGAAACGTTATGATATTTTCATAGTTTTGGAAAAAGAATCGCCTGGTGGACTGCGAACGGTCACCCAGTCGGCTGAGGGCAAGGGCCAAGTTGACTGTGGAAAGTCGACTCTTGGCTGACAACCCAAATAAAATTTTAATAATTTATAATATGTAAAATTTTTAAATGGCGACATTCTTTTAAAAAACACTTCTAAAATTAGTTATTATAAATCAAACATAAAGACAGCTGCAGATGAGTAGAAGTAAATCCATGGCTTCTCAAGCAGATACTAAACTTATCGAACATCGGCAAAGACGAACACCCAATGTCAATAAAACCGCCAAGTAAAACAAAGATCCAAATTCCTTGTAAACTTTCGGTGAAAACAGCTTGTTATCAAACATGAAATATCCAACGTGCTAAAAGTATTTGTAGTTTTGATTTTCTCTCGGTTTATACTTCAAAATGAACATATTTCGGATTCTATTTTTTTTTAAAATAATAATAATTTGATCTGTACCGATTAAAACATAATAATTTAGTTCTTTTTGCTTGAATTGTCTTTTTTTTTAAGTACAATTGAGATGTAATGTCGTTTGGGTTATTCGATAAAATATTTACTCATTATCTTTATTTATTCTTTTTTATCATCAACCACGAATCCCTATATCACATTGAATAAAACAAAAAAAAACAAAAAAAACAAATTATACACCTAATGATATCATTCAAAGCTGAACATAGAGCTGGTCCCCAAGCCTTCGAGACCTATTTTCTTTTAAAAAATTCTATAGATACACTGTTTAAGACTACTAAGACTACCTGATGACTACATATGAACATAATGTTTCTATTTACATGCCCACCATTTGCTACAACAAATAGATAACTGTCCATGAAAGTACAATATTGACTACACTTTATTCAGATTCCTACTGAGAATCATTTAAGTCACCTTCTTGGATCGACGGACTCCAACTCCGGCATCCAATATCTACCATACAGATTGATGGATACAATTTGGGTATCCATCGACTTTGCTCCAAGCCAATACTTATTCCAGATTGGCGAGAAGACAAGAAACTTTACAGACATCGAACTAAAGAGCAAACCATGCTCTTTAGCTAAAGCTTCCTCCATTGAAGCAACTTAAAGAGACTTACGACAACCTGCATTCAAAACCCATCAGTCATTTTATGGTTCTAACATCAGAAAGATCACTATGGCAGTGGAAGACAAGTAGCTTGACACAGAGGAAGCTTCCATTCAGAGTAGATATTGACGATAATATATGGAAAACAAGAAATATCCATCAATATATTATAGATTTTCTACCATTAAAAGTCATCAGGTACCAAAGTATAAAATGATATTGATGCTCTCATTTGGTGCCAAAACTGTTGCAAAAATGTCAGCATAAACCAATTGTCAATTATTTGGGGAACTACAAGAATCATATACAATGATTCACCTGTGTGAAATACGATATCATTAGCAACATTAGATTTTGTAAATCAGTTTTTAATTACGTCAAGTAAGATTTTTTTTTTTTGATCTGCCTTTTACACTTTTAACTTCAATTGATTTAATTTGTCTGTGCAGAGTAATTGAGCCCCTTTAAAGTGCCATAATATGAGAGCCAAACTCCAAAATAAAACGAAGAACCACCACGGTTTCTTTTGTAACATAGATAAGCCGATGCCTTGGAAGCTTAATATATCAATTCTAGATGCATGGATCACGGACTCCAAAGTCAAATAGGTATAAACTCGAGGGGATTAGAAGAACAATTCAATTTTTACCAAGGGTTGATAAAGGACTAAAAACAAAACAATTATATGAAAGTAAAAGAATGAATACTTGGACATCCATGTAATAAACTGCTCTCCAAGAGAAAAACCGATAAGAGACTTCTCAACATATACATACATATATTAGGTGGATTTACCTCTAGAATGCAAAGATGATAGCTTGCAAGGCAAGAATGCATGCCATTAGTATGGCAGTACTGCTGTTCTTAGTCCTGCTGCAATCTGAGACTGAGGGTATCTATCAGATATATGTAATTAGCTTGGTCAGTCCAAAATAGCACCAATAGCCTTGAGGAAGATATGTAATGTATACCTCAAGATGTTATGAAGAGACTAAATTCAAACTGTCGTTTGATCAGGACTGCTACCTCGAACAAACTGTGGTGATCGGGCAGGAACTGCAATGTGCGGTG
>JBBMKF010083828.1:0-15930 GCA_037834155.1 Curcuma caesia
AGGTTATGATGAACTCTATGAGTGTCCCTTCAAAACGAAGTACATTGGAGAGGAAACTTGATAAACTTATACTTGCTCTCTTTGGTGGTTTGTTTTTCATGTGCCTTATTGGAGCCATTGGAAGGTAAACTTAAGTTTGTTTATAAATCTCTATTTCATTTTTGCTATATTTCACATACAATGAACACCTACGAGTCCCCACTATCAGAGTCAGTAACTTTGATCTTGTTCTGTCATTGAACTATATGTAAGACAATCTCAGTTAGAATAAATACATTAAGATCTATACTCAAAAAGTCGTTAACATAGTTTTATATGATATGTTAGGGCTTATCTCAAGTCTCCATTTGTGTCATAGGTTAGTTTTGGTAGCGTCATTTCATGCTATCAGATACTTTATTCATAATTTTTGAATTAGAAAGAGATGAGACTGAAACAACAGTTAGATCATGTGGTTAATGTATGAAAGCTCGTGAACATTGTATGATACACCTAAGACCATGGAAAAGAAATGCCATTTGTTTTAGGATTTTTTTTATTTCCCCCTTTGAAGTTTTGCTCCTTTATCAAAATGCTCTCTAGAGTTAAAAACTGTTGAAATATTACCCCTATAGTGTGAAAACTTGTCTTTTCGCTCACTAATCATTAGTACCACCTAATGGACTAATAATGTGATGGGTATGCCACTTATATGCCTTGTCACTTCTCCATCAAGTAAAGTAGCAGTATCAGTGGTTTAGGGGGTGAAATAACAAGAATTCAAAAACATTAGGGGGGGGGGAGGGGGTATTTTGATGATTCTAAAACTGGAAAAGGGAGTAAACTCGGGAGGGAGAATGAAAATTTTCCTCTGTTTTATCAAGCTTTCTTAAGTGACTAAAATCATGCTGCAGAAGTAATTAATGTTCAAGGAAATTCATGTTGTTAATGTATGAAAGCTTGTGGACATTGTATAATAAACCTAGACCATGGAAAAGAAATGCCATTTGTTTTATGGAAATTGTAATTTCTTCCTCTGATGTTTAGCCCCTTTATCGCAATGCTCTCTGGAGTTTCAGAATCGCCAGAATATTACTTCTTGAAGTTTCAAACATTTTGTCATTTCACCTCTAACCATTAACATCACCTAACGAATTAATGACATTGTGTGTATGCCACTTATGTGCCATGTTGCTTTTCTGTCTAGTAAAGAAATGGTTTTAGTGGTTAGGGGGTGAAATCATAAGAGTTTGAAAACAGTAGGGATATTTTGACAATTTTAAGACTTTGGAGGGCTTTTGAAAAAAGAGAGTAAACCTGGGGGTGAAATGAAAATTTCCCTTTGTTTATCAAACATTCTTAAGTAACTAACATCAAACTGCAGAAGTAACTATGGTCAAGGAGCTTTCTCAGTAAAGATAAAATCAAGGAAATATTGGAAAAATTTTGCAAATGTTCAAAATCTGTACACTGTTTCTTATATATCTTGAGTGGGAATTTTAATAATACATGTTAAACTTGAGGTACCACTAAGTTCCATATGCAATCAATGGGCATGCAAAAATAACTCAAACTGTAATGCTTTTGATGTGAACATGTTTGAGTTAGCATGAAGTTCTATCTATTATCTGCGTACTTATAGAAGAGACTAACAGCATTTCATGCAACTTACTGATCACGTATGTTAATTTTGCAAGCATAATTTTTCATCAACTATCCTGTTAAATAAAAAATCACATTATGCAAAAATGTACTATCCAAAATCATTGTATTGCTTGAAACTAAAACAGATGTCAGTGGAGTATCTATATGTCCTAGAATAGTGTTTTAGTACCCATGCACCAGGATAGATTTAATTTCTCCCCAATCATCCTTTCATCATTTTATATTTGCAAGAGGAATTAGCTGTACAGCTAAATCTAAAAACATACCTTGATTATTCTCTTGTTTTGTGCCCTGATGTCCTTGTTAGTTAAAAAACTTCAAATTTCATATCATGCACACATATCCAGTTATTTGTTTCTGTTAACTCGGCAATTGATTGGTATTTGCAGTGGAGTCTTTATCAATCGCAAATACTACTACCTTGGACTTTTTGAAGATGTGGAGCAGCAGTTTAACCCTAGCAATAGATTTGTGGTAAACTGTGAAAATTTTAAACAGTGAATACTCTATGTCCTGAACTGAATATGGTTTTGTCCTTCTATAGGTCTCAATTCTGACTATGTTCACACTAATAACATTGTACTCAACTATCATTCCCATTTCTCTTTATGTTTCCATTGAGGTGAGCGCTATTTCAAGTTCACAATGTATCTCACTTAATATAACAAGAATTTGATGTGATTGTTTCATTTTCAGATGATCAAGTTCATTCAGTGTGCTCAGTTTATCAACAAAGATTTGCATATGTATCATGCTGAAACTAACACCCCTGCATTAGCACGGACATCAAATTTGAATGAGGAACTTGGGCAGGTAATGATTTCTAGTTATTTTCATTCTAGTAACATATTTTTATTATTCTAGACTTCTAGTATCTGTTTATCTATGTGTTTAGATAAGATTCATCTATAGTAAATATAATTTGATTATTCAGTTACATAGTAATATGCTCAACCAGCTAAAAATTTTATGCATTATTTGAGTGTTGTCACTTATCCATGTCCACACTGCAGTTTTTTCTAGTCTAATTTATTATGAAAATGAATGTGGTTTGGCTAACTTCAACATCAACTGATCCAAAATGGACAATTCCTATACTGAAATACAGAGCAAGTGCCAAGATTGTAGTCCTTCCATTGAATTACCTCTGGTCAGGAGGTGAGTTATTGTCAATTCTAAGCCCTTCTCTACCGTACCAATTGATCGAGCTTGCTTAAGCTAGTTTAATATTGGTTCAGTCAAAACTCAACCAAATTGAGCCCTCTTCAGACCAAATCAATTTCTACCTAACACAGTCCTCAATTAGCCAATCAACTTCCAAATTGATCCAAAATTGGATCAAAATATCAAGAATGATTTAATTCAAAATATTGGGCAATTAGAGCTGAACAATGTCAAGTTAGCTCAACTATGACTGGACAGGTAAGTCGGCTACAGCATTTTTTTTTGTGTGTGTGAATTCCAATTCATGGAGGTCAACTGATTGGCTTGAATCCATTTCCTTGCTAGTGTACAGATGAATTTTTTCTATTTATCCATTCAATCTACTTTTGCTCTTTTTTTGTTACTAAATCTGAGAACTTCTTGGTGTAGGTGGAGTACATATTCTCTGACAAAACAGGAACATTAACTAGAAATCTGATGGAATTTTTCAAGTGTTCGATTGGTGGTGTGTCATATGGAGTAGGTATTACTGAAATTGAAAGAGGGCAAGCACAGCGGGAAGGGAGAGCATTGAATGAGGTATATGTATCTCTTTTAAGAAGGATGCTAATTTGCAATTATTCACTTTGGATAACTTGACGTTACTTATTCGCTTCATTACTGGTTGTAGATTCAAAAGTCAGACACAGTGGCTTATGAAAAAGGTTTCAACTTCGACGATGCTAGGATCATGCGTGGTGCTTGGAGGAATGAGCGTGATCCTGAGATATTCAAGGTTAATTTAGTGATCTTCACTGAAGTATTTCTTTGACATTTGATTGTAGAAAAGTCCTTTTGAGAGTTAATTCAAATGTTCTCTTTACAAGTGGATGATTTAGGGCTTCGTGTTACAATATAAGATCCCTCTATATTTTTCATATATGGTGAAGTAACTACTCATGAGATTTTAGTTGCTGAAGTTCATCTTGTTAATAATCCACTGGACATAATTTTAGGTAGTTCCCTTTATAATGGTTTTATAAATACCATATTACTAATGTCCATAAAACCTTTTTCTTCATGTATTCTTAATACTCCAAGAATAGAAATCATAATAATTATTTATTGTATCTATCCCGCATAAGCCTTTGCCACATCCCCATGCATTATTGTTGCGGTAATAATTGTTTTATTAGTAGATAATTTGTTGTTTGTCATTGTAGGAAGTTGATCAGTCAAGATTGCTAGTATTGAGTTTTCATGATAATTTGTCTCATGAACCTTATAATAAATGTGTCTTTATGTTAGGAAAGTTGAGAACTTTCATGAATTCTACAGAATTACAATTTTGGTTGCATTTCCTTGTATTGATTTAAGCGATTTACAAGTTATTTAGTTCCCTATGCCTATTGCTGACTATCTTCTGTTTCTGTTTGTTAACTAGCTGATTGATTGCGATATTTCACATGAAGTTCTGTTAGTGTATACTAGGATGCCACTTGTCAGTTTGCATATACTTGAATCTGGGATATCACCAACTAGAACATAACTCCAGTCAGTCTGTTTCAGTTTTCTTATTGTCCCCCTGACATCAAAAAGGTATTACAGGATGCTTGAGGTGTCCAGGAGTTCCTCCCTTCAAAGCCATATATGTAATGAAACACCTAAATTTCTTCCTTGTGGCCTTACCTATTAAGATGAGAGCTTCTATTTAGTTTTTATAGAGCTGTTCAACTTTTGCCTGCGGAACTATGACTCTGAGATCATGGACAACATGGTGGAATCCCCATGATTGTTTCAAGATTGGTTGGTTAGTTGACTTTATTATCTAACAGTTTCTCTCTGTTCTCCCAAACTGGCCAACTATCTAGTCTCCATGTACCATCAGCTTAACCTGGTTGAAATCAATACCCAACCTGACAACTTTGAAAAATTTCATGTCTTGAAGATGGTGAGTTTTCATCAGGATTTTAAGGTCACTAAAGATGTTATAAGGAATATATGTTTACATGAATAGTTTCACCTGCTCTTTCTCAAGTGTAGATCTATATTCAACTGATGCACTGATGTAATATTTTTTTATTCTATTAATCATTAATGCCGGACTCTTTGTTGAACTACTACCAGTGTGTAAATTGGCATGCAAAAGTAGAAGGATTTTGTTATCTTGCCTAGTTATGGAGGAACTTTTAAGTTCAGAGTGGTTCTTTTTTACTGTCAAGAGGACTGTTATTAAACAGATTAAATTCTGTCTAAAAGAGCTCTAAAATCATAGGTGGTTGACAAGGAGAATTTATTTAAATTTCAATTTTTTTTGCTTAGAAATGGAATGAAATAAGGAAAAAAAAGAATAAAAACAGATCAGAGCAGGGCAGAAACTAATTATTGAGAAAATTAAAAGAGAAAAAGTTTTGAGAGCATGTGCATTTTTATATCAATTTTGTGGTTGTTCTTGTTCATATAGATAAATTTTAAGAGAATGTAGGAGACACTTATAAATAAACACAATCATGAGTTTTATTTATTTTTCTTTATTGGAAGTAGCCTATCTGTCAGATTTAGTTGTAATACAGTTGTATACAATAGTATTTTGAAATAAATCCTATGTCATGTGTAGGAATTTTTTAGATGTCTTGCATTATGTCATACTGTTCTCCCAGAAGGTGATGAATCTCCTGAAAAAATCGTTTATCAAGCTGCATCACCGGATGAGGCTGCTCTTGTAACTGCTGCTAAGCATTTTGGGTTTTTCTTTTACAGGTAATAATGGCGTTTTAATTCTTTTGTAAATTTCTTGCTATTTGTTCAATGAAGATGATATCCATATATGTGACCCAAAATACTTGGGATTAAAACGTTTGTTAATGACTGAAACATTTGTTGATATAAATTGTATGTTATATCCTCTATAATAGTTCAAATATCTCTTTTACATGATATTGATTGGGATTTTAACTTCTAAATGCCAATATAATTTCTATAAAGAATCTTTAGTTGATATGCATTTATAAGCCTCCAGGGCACGTATATATTGATAAGATCATCTGGCTTTGGAATTCATTTTGCGGTCATGGACTGGGCCCAGTAGAATCCAACTGTGCATTTATATTGACGGCAGAGATGATAATAGAGGATAACTACAAAGAATCAAATATTTCATCTTGTTGGAAAGCATCATACTCTGGCGTGAAGTACTTCTAACTTGATGTCAAAAGGTCAATTGCAGTTGATTTTTTATCCACGCAGGCGTACGCCAACTACGGTTCAGCTACGTGAATCACATGTTGAAAAGATGGGAAATATACAGGATGCATCCTATGAAATCTTAAATGTACTAGAGTTTAATAGGTTAGTATATTCTTGTCACTGAGAACTTTCCTTCAAAGTTGATAAGGAGCCTTATAAGACTTTAATTTGCCCATTTGCTTTCTGATAGTACAAGAAAGCGCCAATCAGTAGTGTGTCGCTATCCAAATGGGAGGCTTGTTCTCTATTGTAAGGTCAGATTTTGAATTTTGATACTTCTAGGTTATTATTGTATAGTAAGCTAAAGTCTGTTGTATCTGGAATGCTAAACTATCCACAGGGTGCTGATAATGTCATATATGAAAGATTAGCTGGTACCAATCAAGATATTAAAAGATTAACCAGGGAGCATTTGGAACAGTTTGGTTCATCAGGTTTACGTACACTTTGCCTTGCTTATAGGGATTTGGCTATTGATACATATGAAAACTGGAATGAGAAATTTGTTCAAGCAAAATCTTCTCTAAGGGATAGAGAGAAGAAACTCGATGAGGTATGTAGTGATATTGTGCTCTTTGCATGTTATATAATACTCAGTTGCATTTTTCTCTCTGTATTACTTCTGACTTTTGTTTAATGATAACTCAATCACTCAGATTGTGTGATTACCCTATGATACACTAAAAGAGATTCACTAAACAATCTTGTGTTTAGGGTAGAAGTGTATGTCTAGAGCAAGGATTAAAATGGAGAAATTTTCTTGTAAAACATTTGTTGGGTACATACTGTCAACTTAAATCAGAGAGTAGTGTTTTGAATTTCATAGATGTTCATGAAAATATCATCGCCGGTCTACTTTGTAGATGTTGTAATATATCTGGCGTGTTAGACACTGATCACTAATCTAGGGACAATCTGATAGGTATGGTAATAGACAAAGAGCTATTTGGCCATTATTATTTGATTTTTTGTTGAGCTTAGAATTATTGAGATGATTTGTTGTTGGTTTGTAGCAGAGTTTTAATCATTTACTTTACACAATACATTTCAGTTTCTTTGGGATATCACAACTCAACTGTTATATATAGCACAACCTCTTCCTCTTCTCCCACCCTTCTCTCTTTTATATTTCTTTATTTTAGCAATTGTTTAAACGCGTTAAAGGCAACACTTTTAGCACAAATCTTTGTCTAAAATAAGAGTCGGTATTGAATATCTTTTGGCTCATGTAACACCTATGAAGCACTTTTATAACATATTCCTCTTGTCTCAGACCTATCTAACAGGCCAATTGGCATTACCATTTAAATTATTTGGAACTTCACAACATGTTCCATAATTCTAGAGCTCAACTATGTAGGCACTCTGATAATATTGAATATCAAATACCTTGCATTCAATTTCTCCTTGCCCTCCAACTTTCTCTGTTCACTTTTAATCTATAAATATGAGAATTAACATCAAACTCTCTCGATGGCCTAGTATGAGCTAAATATTTAGATTGGATCACGTGCTCTTTCTTGTTTTTTTTTAAGGGAAAGGAAGCTTGGGTACAAGTAGAGATGGAAGGAAAACTAGGAGTCCAGTAAAACTAAACAGGATCAAGTGGGGAAGATGAGGAACTTCAATGGAACAGATTAAATTCACTGATGAGTATATATTGTTCAACCATCTTACCACATATTTGTATCAAATGGTTTGTCCTGAAAGCTTGCCTAGCTCAGCCAGTCTGTAATTTCTCTTTTTTATGATATGAGTTGAGTCAAGGATTAAGTTAGAAGCAAGTCTCTCTTTTAATTTGACTTTAGATTTCATGCTCTCATGCTCTTTTTTTCTGCAATATTATGAAAAACATTCAGAAACCTGATTATTATTCTAGGTGTGGAAAATGTTGTCCTTAGCTATAGAAAAGGATGAGTCTTGTACTTGTTGAGACATAATTTTGTATAGAAGTTGCTTTTTACTTAAACTACTTCCTTTTTTCTCATCTTCTCCTTTCTACTTTCTCTTCCCTCAAACATGATTATGACCGATGCAGTCTCGCATAATTCTCAACAGCCAATTTCATAGGCTTCAGACATGCTTCCCTCAGTTGAACAGTCAAAGTGTAGCACTCTGGTGATGCCAAATTGATTAGTCTGGGTTTGATGAAAATGTTTTGGTTAAAGTGCAGATGTTTATATTTAATCTGCAATGCTGACTCATCAAATGATCTTGTGCTGGTATCCTATTATCTTGTTTTCATCAAGTTTTCTAAACTCACGTGCATCTTTTTTCTTGACCATTACTTGACTGGTTTGATGTCAAGATTTGACATGCCCATCAAGTTTGCACAATTGAAAGTCAGTTTCCTTATCATATTTTGTTATGTGTTTAGCTAAACATTTTCTAAGTCTTGCTCAAAAAATTTGCATCTCTCTTTTTATTGTTCAGTGCTTTGATTTATGGTATTGTTCAGTAATGTTAAATTCTGATTTCTTTATTGCAGGTGGCAGAGATGATAGAAAAGGATCTTATTCTGATAGGGTGCACTGCTATTGAAGATAAGCTTCAAGAAGGTGTTCCAGATTGCATTGATACTTTGTCCAGAGCTGGAATAAAGATCTGGGTTCTGACAGGGGATAAAATGGAAACTGCAATAAACATAGCATATGGTATGGCAAACATTTTGTCTCCCACGCCTTCAGTTGCATCAAAATGAGAGATTGACCAATTCTTTTTGGACATCCATCTAGTACTTAATCAATTCTTTATTCTCTACTTGAAAGATTAAGTCCTTTCTTTGTTTTGCAGCATGCAACCTGATCAATAATGATATGAAACAACTCATCATCACTTCAGAAACTGATGCAATTAGAGAGGTTGAGGAGAAGGTAAGATGATCTGATATATCACTCTAATTATGCAAAACTTGAATATTCTATAAATAGGATTTTGTAAGGTGCTGCAAGTCTGTGTGAGACAGTCCCTAGACCATGTATAGGTTTACGTGATTGTTTAGATTCAATGTTTTAGTCAAAGTTTCTTTATAGTTTATGTGGTATATAATGTCTATGTGCCTTTCAAATAAAGTTTGTTTTCCCTGATGCTAAGAAATTTGTGTCGTGCCATGTCTTGGCTTAAGCTTACATTTTTATTGCCAGGGTGATCCTGTGGAGATTTCACGGGTTATTAGGGACTCAGTGAGTCATGATCTCAAACGATGTCTTGAAGAGGCCCAGCTGGACCTTCACATTGCTGGACAAAAATTGGCACTTGTAATTGATGGAAAATGTTTAATGTATGCGCTGGACCCAAGTTTACGTGTCCATCTGCTAAAGCTAAGCTTGAATTGTAGTTCAGTAGTCTGCTGTCGTGTTTCTCCACTTCAAAAGGCACAGGTATCTTTTCTAGGTGTTATGCTCTAGTTGCGTTAAACATTTTTCTGTAGATATTATCCTTTGATAGCAGATGATAAGGTGGTGAGTGGTGACCCTTACAATACATTTTCTTGTGAAATGAATATGTAAATAATTTTTATAGCTAGACCTATTTGTATCTATGATACATTTTTAGATTCCTTCACATGTGAATTTTGTGAAAAAAATGGTTACCCGTCTGTCCCATGTTTGTGTATTAGGTAATGTTTTTGCAATTTTGCTCACAAGGAGAAATAAATTGGCATTGAATCTTATCAATTTTTTGGCTTATTCTTGTTTCTATTGAATATGTTCCTTGTCCATTTAATCAAGTATTTTCCGTGATTGTTATAAAAAAATGATAGCCCAGTGCACAAAACTCCTGTCAGTGTGGGATTTCGGGGAAAAGTCAAATCACATTGGATCAATTGTACACAATCTTACCTTGCATTTTTGCAAAAGACTAGTTCTGCGATTCAAACTCATGACCAGGTCACATAACAACAATTTTACTGTTGCGCCAAGGCTCCCCTTCTTCCCGTGATTGTTATATCAATTTTTTTTTTGTGTATGACACTCTACATTGTTTATTTACTAAAAAATAACTTCTCTTGACATTTCTTCCATTCCTTTGAGTTTGTATTGCATGATTTATAGTAGGACCAACTTTTTTCTTTTCTCGACTTGTCTAATGATTTCCACTGCATTAGTTTGTTGCTACTCCTGATCTTCTGGTTGTGTTGTATGTTGAGATCTCTTACAAATTATCCAGCTCAAGTCCCATTTGTTTTTTTTAAAAATAATCTCTCAAATTTGACAAGTTGAATTTTAACCACTTATTTTAGATGGTTCAGAAATGTATTGTTATATTCTTGTCAGGTCACTAGTTTGGTCAAGAAAGGTGCTCGCAGAATAACTCTTAGTATTGGTGATGGTGCAAATGATGTTAGTATGATTCAGGCTGCTCATGTTGGTGTTGGCATAAGTGGTTTGGAAGGAATGCAAGCTGTAATGGCTAGTGACTTTGCCATCGCTCAGTTTCGCTTCCTTAAAGATCTCTTGCTTGTGCATGGAAGATGGTCATATATCAGATTATGCAAGGTAACTTTGTTTCGCTTATTCAACTTATGCACCTATGCATATTTTATCATTACAGAAGTGGTTTACAAAGTCCTAAATGCAGGTCATTACTTATTTTTTCTACAAGAATCTTACGTTCACACTGACTCAATTTTGGTTCACCTTTCATACGGGCTTTTCTGGCCAGAGATTTTATGATGATTGGTTTCAGTCGTTATACAATGTCATTTTTACAGCACTTCCTGTAATCATTCTTGGACTCTTTGACAAGGTACTTATCTCAGTTTTATTCTTTATGTAGAACTGTTGTCACTATTATACAAAGTGCACCCACAATGTTCTTTCTATTAGGGTTGCACTCTTAATTGTGGATACTACTACTGTACAGGATGTCAGTGCTTCCCTAGCAAAGAAATATCCGCAGCTCTACAAGGAAGGAATTAGAAATACCTATTTCAAGTGGGCAGTTGTGGCTGTATGGGCTTTTTTTGCTTTCTACCAGTCTTTGATCTTCTATTACTTCACAACTACTGCGAGTGAGCATGGCCATAATTCTTCAGGAAAGATTTTTGGTCTTTGGGATGTCAGTACAATGGCCTTCACTTGTGTTGTTGTAACTGTCAACTTGCGTCTTCTTATGGCATGCAATTCAATTACAAGATGGCACCATCTTAGTATTTCAGGAAGCATTTTGGCTTGGTTTGTTTTTATTTTTATATACTCTGGAGTGATGACCCCTAATGACAGACAAGTAAGTTCTTTTGCTTTTGTGTTTTCTCGCTTTTATCCAATTTCATTTTTTCCCCCCATATTATTGCTGCAGGAAAATGTGTATTTCACAATATATGTGCTGATGAGCACATTTTATTTCTACCTTACACTTCTACTGGTCCCCATTGTCGCACTTCTTGGCGACTTCTTATACCTGGGGTAAGTTTTTCATTCATTGCTGGTGTTTACACCACTGAAATCTAAAAGTCGATTATATTATTCAATTTACAAAAATAATATATTCAAATTTCAAACCCTCTTTAATCTATGCAACTCAATAAATTTAACCCCTTAATTGGCCCAATTCCGTTCATAGTTTGTTTACCAGTTACCAGTTACTGTTTCATGATGTTTCCAGAGCCTCCTGCATGACCCTTACAGTAGTCTTAAATCTTCCAGTCTGGGTGTTCCTTTTCAAACACCTGGATGCTCTCAAGTTCAAGTTCTGTTATCGTGTCTATAGTTTTATGAATTTAAATAATAATATTGTGTTTCAGGTTACAAAGATGGTTTTTTCCCTACAACTATCAAATTGTTCAAGAGATTCACAGAGATGAGGTAGAAAGCATCAGCAGGACAGAGTTACTGGAAATTGGGAACCATCTGACACCAGACGAAGCCAGGAGTTACGCGATCGCTCAGCTTCCAAGAGAAAACTCCAAGCACACTGGCTTTGCTTTTGACTCACCAGGTTACGAATCATTCTTCGCTTCACAGGCTGGTGTTTATGTGCCACATAAAGCATGGGACGTAGCCCGTCGAGCTAGCGTACGGTCATCGAAAAGAACATCTCAAAGATAATTAATTAATATTCTTTAGCATTGTACATTTGTTCCTCATTATTTTATGGTTTGTATATCTATCTTTTCCTTCCTTTTACATTTTTGTTATCATCATATATTATTATGTTAGAAACACCATTGTATCTCGTAGAATGATTAATTGTAGCTGAAGGAGGATGCTGCTGGACATTCACATTCCTTCAGAGTTTTGTCACCTACAATTGCTTGCCTAAAATTCCTTTCTTTGCTTTATTTTTCCCATCTTGTTAGATTTATATGCATATTTGCTCAAGCCTTTCGATCTTCGTAACGATGCCCTTGTTATCTGACCGTGAGTAATTGCAAACTGTACATCAATTGAAAATATACTTTGTTCTTTTCACAAAGGCATTTCTCATGACTCTTCCTCTATTTTCTCTCAACATGTGTATTGTCATTTGAGCCCTTGAGGCATAATTGAATTAATTACGATGAAACAAAATTATTGAAGTGGATAAAGAAATTTTGATGAAATTGAGATAACATTTTCCATCGTGATCAATTGTAATTATTTGATTTACCACTTCACACTTCACAATCATAAATGATTGTGAGATCGACCGTGTAAGATCGCTGGAAGTGCGGATTTCACCTTTATTACTAAAGTATTATCATTTGAAGATTCAACTTCTTGATGGCAAACATTTATTATTATGATAACTCTCAATGAAGCACAATGCACATTATTGTAATGACAACCAAAGGCTTGAGGTCTCTTTAGATACTCGAAGTGTCTTCATTTCCGCTCTTCAACCACGCCATGTAGCCTCCGGCTAAGTATTTGACATTAGTGAAGCCCTGAAAATGCTAATATCTTTACAATTTAGCATTCTTGCTTGTATCCTTCAAAGTCGATATATCTTTATATAATTCGCCTACCGCGTTAAGGAGATCTATCGTTGCTCGTTTTGCTCGTACTCCAGTTCGACAACCCTTCATCAATCAAAGAAATTGTAAGTTCAAACAATGATCATTAAAACTCCCAACATTCTGAAATACTTTACTTTACCACAATGAAAGGCTCTTCGCGTCGAAGGAGAGACGCAACTTGCTCTATAAATTCAAGGTTCTTCACCTTCTCTGAAACCATACAAAAATTCATCAAAAAAAGCCTAAAAAAGTTGAGCAATGTAATCGATCAACCTTGAGGAGTGACAGAGGAGTAGTAAGGAACATTCAAAGCGCCCTCCAGGTGCCCTTTCTCGAAATCCTCCTCCATTCTTCCAAAATAAAGCTCCATTCATTAGTCAATGAGCAAATCAATAGATAAGAGTTTTAATTACCTGACATCCAAGTAACGATGATGACCGGAAGCCACAAGGTTTCGAGCTTCAGCGCCATCTACGATCACAATATCAATCTCACTGCCATAGAATAGACAATATGAACAAAAATAGTTAAGGCAATAGGGAAGAAATTTAAGCCAAATGAATTGGAGTTCAAACCTTTTTTGGTTCTCCATGAGTGAGGAAGCTCAATGAGAAGGCTTCATGTATATCAGATGCAAAGTCAACTAGTTTACCAACTGTCAGATATGGCTAGAATAATCACAAGAAGCCACTTTCAATATCTTAATCTGATTCCAATGTTCTTGAACTCTTCAAATATTATTAATTAGCTAAGTTGTCAACTGGTTGGCTAATCCTTGTAAGTCACGCCATTCAAGGAGACATCAGCATCACAACCACAAAACTTAACTTAATGTCAAGTGAAGTCGCAACATAAACATAGATGCCGACGAATGGATCGATCATATGCAATGCAATGGTTGGTTGGTTGGCTTACACCAGCTAAATAGATTTGGGTGAAAAGAAACAAACAGCTAGCAATCATGTTTCTAGGATCTCTATGATGGAAGAAAAGAAAAGCTAGCAATCTTTCTTTAAAAAAATTCAATCACATATATGTTTCTCCTCGCATTAAGAAAATAAAAAAGATCATCAGCAATATATACACATTCATCTTCCATATTATATAATAATTCTTTCTCATCATTGTTGTCATCATTGCTACTTTCATCTATCTAATCTTGATCCTCAACAAGGTCCGCAGTGAGGGGCATTAGGGTTATGAGTGCAACAAGAAGGCCAAGAAGGCGGCACCGGTCCTTGCGGCAGAGACTGCAACAAGAGCCCGCTCTGCTCCTCCCACGACCACCTCGAGAATCCGTTCATCGTCCTCGTGGCCATCACCGTCGTCGCAATTTGCAAACTTAATGAAGCCACTACGAGCAACACCACTATTTGCTTCTATGTCATTGCCATGGCAAATCAATTAACCAGAAGATGAAATTTAGTCAACTCAAATGTCCTCATGGCTTCTCAGTGTATGTATATATATACACACAGTGAGGCAATGGATTGCTCCCCAAGGTTTTGAAATTTTAGTCAGCTTCTGAATTCCCTTGTTTCTTTGACAAGTAACATTCCGTGTTTATGTGCCCATTGATTCCACAGAGAGGGGTTCATGAACAGTCATGGTAGTAAAAAAAACAGAGAATTACTTTACAGATTGCTTATGTTCTTCCGTGGACTTTGCGGGTAGGTCAACTAAAGAACATAAACAGTCTTGCTTGCATATTTACCTCCTTACATGGATGATCAAATAATACTGAAGCTCGTCTCCGAGTGCTAATGATGCAGCAAAGGCGTAAGGGACCTCAAAACACTCATCTAAAGTTCAACTAATGAGTAATTTAAGTGCCATCAAAAAGTTCCTAAATTGATCAGTGACATCTTGAACATCTTAGATGCCTATTTGGTGCTTCTGAACTGATAAAATGATATTTCTGGGAAAAATACATGCTTGTATTGAAAATTTCGAATTACTGTGTTTGAATTTCAGGTGAATATTTAAGATGATAAAAGTATGATGATCTAATTGGTATAACTACAGACCCTTGTTCCTAAATGTTTCCAAAACTTGATTACAACCCAGGTTTCTCTAAGACATGCAAGAAATATCTTAATGGTATTATGTTACAAGGGCACTCAAGAAATACTCAACGAGAGAAAAAAGTATCAAGAATACAGAATTTTAACCTGAAGAAGCAACCCACCAACATTTTATCTGAACAATAGCTGAAATGAATAGTCATAGATTCAAATCAATGCCATATTAAAAATCACATTTCTTCAAGATTAGTTGCGCTCATCATATTTCTGCACACATCTAATGAGGAAAACCCCCTCAAAATGGAGTTTGATTTGGATAAATTGTGGTTTTATTCTAAGAATATTAATAGATGATTATGACAACTCTGAATTGTTATAGATGTAGACATTATAGCAACTTGATACTGGGTTTTGAATGATTAAATTTCAAAAGATAAATAACCATTATGGAAAATCCAAAAATAGGAACAAGGGAGATCCATAGATATACCACAAGCTAGCATAACTGGATTGCATTGTCAATATTCAACTGAAATCTTTCAACCTTCTTTTCAATGTGTCCATTGACTTCTTCCTAGCTGTTTGCTTTGTGCTTCGCCCAGAGAGGCTACCAAACAACCTATCTGGTGAATCCTTGAATTTTTCACAGACAACAGCAACCTTTTTGTAGTCCAAAGCACCATAGTTTGCCTCCCTTATTTCAGGATTCATAAAACTCTCAGGCTGATTGCTCAGTAGAAGATTCACCAACTGCCTGGCTTCAGTTAAGCATTCTCTGAAACTACAATCTTTCTTTAGATCACTCAGACCGGTGCTTTGAAATATTTCATCTGCAAGTAATTCCAACCTTTTCAGATCATTGTCGATGCCGACCACAGCATTGAGGTTGAATCTTTTTAAACTCTCACTAAGAAAGGCTGCCACTATAGAATC